>JAATLQ010038276.1:0-88380 GCA_013421005.1 Heliconius erato x Heliconius himera
GTCGGCTACTATCGCTTGCGACGTTCACTTGTTTAAATATTGTACTCATTGCTTGTATTCAATTTTAAGCCTTATCTTCTTGCTAATACGTATCTGTTTCGCTTATCTATTTCTTTTAGTATTTCTTTAAATTTCTTTATTTCCTTCTGTGATTGTGTAAAATTATTTTCTTTGTATATCTTCTTAAGTGTTAATAAATTTGGACAATTATTCCACAAAATTTTGGAAATTTAATTTCATTCCATAATTAAAAATATAAAATATTATTAAATAGCGTAATTCACAAAAACCGCTATAAACGTTATATGAAGACAGGCAAAGTTTGTAGTTTGGAGTTCGTGTTGCTGTCTGTTGATTTTATGTCTTCATTGAAACTAAAATAGTTTCTTTAATGCATATTTAGTAAATTTGTTAGTAAAAGATGATGAAAAGCTGTTTTTAGATTAAAATATTAGCGCCAGTCGTGGCGCAGCGGCACGAAGTGTGACTGTAAAGCCGTCTGGTTTTAGGTTCGATCCCAACTCGAGGAGATGAAATATTTACTTAAATTTATATTTCTATTACTTCGCTCTGGTGTCGAGGTTAAGCGCGGCGTTGAGTTCTGCCACTCAACACGCAATGCCTTCAGAATTCGGCAGAAAATGGGGAACGGAGTGTCTTAACACTAAGTTCCCTTTGCCTACCCTGCTGTGTGCGGGATACAGCGTGAAGCTGATTATTTGACATGAAATGGTTGACCTACTATTGTTTTTTTGGTTTTACGTTGTATCCCGGATATATAGCAAGGATAGGCAGAGAGAACCTGGTGGTAATACGACGATGCACAGTTTTGTGGTGGATCTTAATGCCGTGCTTGGTTCTGTGTAGTCCCTCTATTGGGAACAAGATCCTGAAACCTTGACGTTTACAGACAAATGCTTTTTTCTCAATGCGGGCTTATTTATGCCTTTTTGCCAGAGCGAAGAAATGTAAATATAAAATATCCGATTCCCTCTATTAAGAATCGAACCCGCAACCCCGATTACAGCCGTACACTAAGCACCTGCGCCACTACGACCTATCGAGTATCTAATATTCTTATAAATACTCTTAATTCTTCTCTCAGTTCACCCTCTGTCTGGAACAGATGTCGTAGTGTATTAATATAAACGTCGGCTCGCAGATATAAATTGACAGCGAAATGTTGCTATAGGAAATAATCCTCGCCTGAGACTGTGAAATATAATTATATAATAATACTTATGAAACTAGCCGTCGCGGTGCATTAAAACTGTTTTTGATCTAGAGAAGATGGTCGTAGGTTCGATTGCCAGTCGAAAGAATGTTTTTTTTTTTTCAGCTTCATTCTGTATCACATATGAAGCAGGGTAAGCGAAGGGTGTCAAGAGTTGCTGCTTGTATTTCGTTTATTATAATTGTATCGGTTTGGTAAGTCAAAGTGCGGTGTTGTGTTCCATCATCAGTTTTTCGGAGAACGGAGAATTTTTTCACTGTATTCTGTCATATGTGGGAGACGTGTTCAATTAAAATTTACATATGTTTTTTTTCATAAGTAAACACGTTTTTACGAAAACGGAAAGGACTTAGTAGGTCTTGGAAACGTAGCAAATTGAGTGGAAATGTGGAAAAACACATAATGAAGTATACTCGTATATTTATATATTGAGAAGCCAGACGTGGCGCAGTAGCACAAGCGTGCTACTGTAAACGCCAAAGGTTGTGGGTTTGACAAAAAATATTTTTTAAAATAATTCTTTTCTTTCAATGAGTGGGAACTCGAGGAAATTAAATATTGAATGTTTTAATTTTGTCACATTAGTAACGAGGCAAAGCACTGCATTGAGTTTCGTCACCCAAAGCGTCATTGTCTCCAGAATTATCCGGAAAATGCGGAAAGGAAGTGTCTTAATGGGAACGGAGTGTTTCAATATTAGGTTCCCAGGTTCCTTCTGCCTATCCTGCAATACAGCTAAAAAATATATATAGGTTACGAATCTACAATCAACAACATTGAATTAATTTTAAAAATAGCTACACTTCAGTTGTTATTATAAATATGTATTCCTATTTTACTTCACCATATAAAGTTTCAAGCACATTAAAATAACTACAGCGTAAAATAAAAATTGGAAACTTTTTAACAAATTTTTTAAATTTTAACTTCTTTGTTACAGGTAATTTAATGCATTATGAAGCTGTTCAGTACTTAATATACTATACAAAAAGATTTTTAATTAAGGTGAGTCTCTATAAAAAATATTTACTTATATGTATGTACGTCTGTATGTATAGCTATTACTAGCGACCCGGTCGTGGCTTCAAATAACCCCATAACACAGTTATTTTGTAAGTATTTTGTCAACAAAATATTTACTTTATATTGACACAACTTTTTTATTTATGAAGAGATTGAAATGAAATAAACCCTAAATATTAATAGAAGCCAGCTAAAGTACTATAGTAAAAACTGCATTTAAACAAAAACAAATGCAAATTTACCTCCATTTTTGAAATTGACGTGTACAAATACACAGATAAAATTACAATTTTGAATTCTATTACATTTTTAAATACCACCAACAGTAGATTGGTTGTCTCATTAACCTTCGATGGACAGACAGCGATTAGTTATAATATTATTAGATAATATAATGAGGTTGTCGAGGCTCAATCATATAATAATTTGCACTTAATTAGGCGCAGAAAGTGATCCTTTTGATTTTATGATAAACTCCAAAAGTTTAATATCAAAATAGATTTAGTAATTTTTGAGTACGCGTTTCTGGAAGTTTCATATAAATCTTTAATGTATATGTTCCCTATAGAAGTTCTTAGATATCAGAGATTATTGAATTATAAATCATCCTCCATTATACTAAGACTTAACTATTATCTAAATCTATACACAACAGACACAACACAAATGCATAAAATCAAAATTGATAACAGAGTTTTAAAATAACTATCAAAGTTAAATTTAAACTCGTCAGTTAAACAGCACCTGCAAGTGCTGTGGGCGGCACATAACAAGATAAACACATCCCCAGAGGACGACGGTTGTGATAATTTGTAGTATAATTTCTACAAACTGCTCAGTTGGCTAGTCAAATATGTGGAGGTACCTGTGATTGGGACTCTGTGGATTTGGTTAATTTTTGCGTATTGTGTTAGAAGCTATGTTCTTGTTTTTTTTGTGGTGAATGGTGGTTTTTAGTAGGAAAGTTATCTTTTTGATCGTTTACGTTTTTCTTTCTTGGATTTAATTCTTTATTTCGTAGTTCTTTTGGCTCCTTTTCAGTTTTGAATTTAAGCGGTTCAGTGAAGTTTTGCAATGATAATCCTTTAATCACTTTAAAGTTATCATAACTGTATATATGATAAGAAATTGATTAACGTTAATTTACAAAATGATTTCAGCAAAAGAAAAATGTCTATATTTTATAGTAACAAAACCGGGTGCCAAGTTAAAACACTAATAATCAAATTTTATTTTAGTCTTTATTTGCTATAAATATATATAAAGCAAAAAACGGAATATTTCTGGACTAGGTCCTCTCATCTCTATTTAAAGTAAATAGAGAGAACTGCAATACCAAAATTGCTTTGCAGGATACGGTGTACACCTGAAAAAAGTATTATAGTAAAAGTTCATTTACGTAAATTCATTTATAAATTTATACTTTTACAGAAATAAAAATATACATTTTTACACAAATATTATATTAAAATACTATATTTAAATATGAAAACTGTTTTATATATCCAAAGATTCTTACTTCTTAGTCCCAATCAGTCGCGGAGAACGGAGAGTACTCTATATAGATCATAAATATATATAACAATAGGCTCCCGCTTTTTGTCTCTGAAAATACAAAAAATAACGTCACTCATAACATTTAAAAAAAAATCATACCACAGATTGAAATACATACATCCTGGATAAAAACCGCAACAGAGTTGCTCAAAGAGTCCTTATTGAATTCACTTTGCTATGAACTTGCTACACTGAAAAACGACCTTATTTTGAGGGTAATATGAGTTAAATTTCATTGTACGGAAGCCCTTGTGTAATGTAGTGGCATTTTAAACTTTCTGCGGTTAGAATAGGTTCAGTTTTTGTAGTGCATTAAATTGTGTAGCCATCGTTAATATGAAGTGTAGAGTAAAAATTATAGAAGTGGTATGGTGCCAAGTTGTAAAGTTGGACTTGCTCTATTGGTCTCGTTGGTTGTGGGTTTGAATCTTGTGCAGATTATTATTGTATGTTTAATATGTTTCTCTCATGTGATCTTGTGTGGTGCTGTGCTTCGCCAGCCTCAGGGTACTTTGTGGGGAGTGTCGTATCACTAATTTATCTTAGTTATATTATACTGTCTGCGGCTCTATCAACACGTTTTTTTACTTTTTTTAACTTTGCTACTTTTTTACTTTTTACTATACTGGTACTTTTAGATTTAATTGCTTTAGGTATAGTTAAGACAGATACAAATTAAAAAATCGTCAGTTTGTATTTCTTATTTATATTTTTATTTATTTTTACTAATCACGACAAATATGGAGTTCAAATAACGTTTTAGCTATAATTTAAGTTTACAAGATCAAAATATATTTTTTGTTTCCATCACCCAGTAAGCTTTATGTTTAAAATGAGCGGAAAGTAAAAAAGAGAGTGCTTTATTATTATATCCCTTAAAAGTACGTTCAACCACAATTTTATTTTAATGCTATATAATTAAACTAGAGGGCAAGCGCAGCTTCGCCCGCGTATTTGCACCCATAGGGGTGACTTCTCAAAAAAAACCACGAAACACGTGTTCAATAAAATATTTTTAACAGTATGAATTTTAATTTTTATAAAAATCGGTGGCGATTTAAAGATTTTTCCGTATAAACTTTCAACCCCTTATTTGAACCCTTAGGGGGTGAATTCTAAAAAACCATGAAACACGTGTTCAATTAAATGTTTTTAAGAGTCTGAATTTCAAATTTTATAAAAATCGGTGCCGATTTAAATTTTTTTCCATACAAACTTTCAACCCCAATTTCATCCCTTTAGGGTTAAAATTTTTTAAATTCCCTTCTTAGTGGATGTCCAGAATATGAAAATAAATATCTGCCCAAATTTCACGTTTCTACCATCAGCGGTTACGGCTCTGCGTGCGTCTTACCTCAGTCAGTCAGCACAAGTCCTTTTATATATATAGATACTATATATTAAATACATACGTATACTTTATTTTATACATAAGAAAAAATAAATTCTCGACTATTTTTAAAAAAATTTAAAGTGTTATTCCACACTTAGGAAAGAAAAATACTTCGGAAACTGGTCGGTTTCCAGGAGGCGCGGGTTCGAGTCCCGCTACGTTCAATTTTTTATACGTTTTCTAAATAAGTAAATTCTCGACTATTTAAATTAATATACTTTACGTAATTTCTAATAGTAAACAGTTCTAAGGCCAGAGAGCAATTCGTCGGCGGAAATGGACAGAATTTCTACGTTGTACGGGAGAGGCATGCATTTTGCTACCCTTAGAGCGTGTTTTAGTATTTTGAGCAATTTGTGTTATCGTTGAGGCCAGTCGTGGCGCAGCGGCACAAGTGTGTGAATGTAAACGCGACTGGTTGTGGGTTCGATGTCCAATCGAGGAAATGAAATATTTATTTAAAATTTATTTTTTCATTTCTCTGGTGTCGAGGCAAATCCCTTTGCCTACCCTGGTGTGCGGGATTCAGCGTGAAGCTGACAAACTAATAAATTTAACACGAAACTGGCCCTATTAAAAATATTAAAGCATTTTTTTCATATTACAGTTTCAATTTTGGAATTCATATTACGTATGTCTTTAATTAAAATCTTTTTAGCAACTTAAAGAGATTTTCTCAGACAATGTATCGTAATAAACGCCCTTATTCGGAGATATAACAGCCACTTTACATTGAGCATGCTATAATGACTTAATGGGAAAAGTATGTTACCGAAATATTTTGGAACCGTCAGTAGGCGTACGTACATTACGGCCGACGAGTCGTGGCCGCCCTGAAGTCAGCTGTAAATGGCTGCACAGGAATTAACCTATTAGAATTTAGAAATTTAGCCTTACTTTTGACTATATCTTTCTGAATACACAATACATGAATGTTCAGGCAACTTAACTTCAGGACAGCCACGACTCGTTGAGTCTACTGTAGTGGGGTTAAAAGTTATTATTTACCTCTATATTACGTATGGGAAATCATATTTTGTGTGTTCAGAGGAATTTTGACACATAACTTCCTTTTCCTCCTTCCGTTTGAGCAAATTGTGGTCGTGAAATATGAACTGCAATGCCAAAATTGCTTAAAATAATTTAGAAAGGATCTAATGTTTGTACTTAGTGTTAAGCTGTGCGTGTTTGGCGGAACTCAACGCCGGCGTTTGTCTCATGTTACAAAAACAGCTTATTAAATTATATTAAATTCCTCGAGACGCATGAGTATAACTGTGCGATTGTAAACACGACGGTTGTGGATTCGATTCTTACGCATCAAGAATTTGGTGGAAAATGAGAAAAAAAGATATTCCCAACAGTAAGAAGCATCGAAAGTAACCAACAACACAATAGGATTTTTCACTTATAGCTGATTATATCTTAAAATAACAAAAAACGTAAAAAAGTAATAAATCTTAATCTTTGTATTGGAAACAATAGTTTTGGAATTTTGGTAATTGACATTAATATTAAAAAGGAAAAAAAAATACATATATATTTAATGTTATATAGAAATACTTAATGCATGAGGTCAGTTGTGGCGCAGGGAACAAAGTTTGACTGTAAATGCGGCTGGTTGTGAGTACGATCCCGCTTCGAGGAAATGAAATATTTATTTCCATTTCATCGCTCGGATGTCGAGGCAAAGTACGGCGTTGAGTTTCGCCACTCAACACGCAATGCCTACAGAATTTGGCGGTAAATGGGGATCAGTGTCTTAGCACTAGGTTCCCTCTACCTAACCTGTTGTGCGCAGGATACAGCGTGAAGCTGATTTTTTTATTCATACAAATTCACAATACAGTTACATTTGTGAGTAATCCTTGATTACACGCAGGTCTCATCCGCAATCAAGCAACCGGATGTACGTTATTAGGCCATCCGCTGCCAACCGGAAGTGCCCGAATCCCATTCTCAGAACCCTTTTGTTTCAATAAGAATAAACTAAATTGGGAAATAATTTAGAATATATGCAATCTTATTACTCATTTTTACATTTATAAAAAGCTAGTTTATAAATTTAAGTAAAAACAAATGTTTTCTTGTAAAGTATTTTAAGTAAAAACAAACGTTCTCTTATGTATTTGAACCCACGACACGTTTCATAAACTGTATGTATAAAACATGCATGTTAATCCGTTTGTGCCAGGATGCGCAGAGGAAACCTAGTGCCAAGACACTCCACTCCCTACTTTCTGTCTAAATTCGAAACGTTGTGTGCTCAGTTGCAGATTTTAACGCCGCGTTTCGTCTTGCCAGAGCGGCGAAATGTCGATAATATATTCCAAATGCGAATCAAACCCACAATCATTACGTAAATATATCATTTAACATTAACATTTAACAATAGCGCTACGATGGCTCTTTAAAACAATATTGATAGCATGAAAATGCAAAATATGAAATTCCTTTTTGAAACGTATTTGGATGAAGCTAAAATATCACGAGTGAGCTATGGCTCAGTTATTCTTGCAACGTGTTACACCATCTGTCGAAAATAAGTTGAGTTCGCTAGTTTTATTGTTTTGTTAACTTTACTATGGAGTAAATCATCTATATTTGCATTTTGCAAGTTGAAGTAGAACTTATGTACAGTGGATCGCCAGTTAACTCACTGGGCGCAGTATTACGATCGCTGTTGATAGTTTCTGCTTCGATTATATGCCCGTTGACGTTAGAGTCCCTCAAGGCTACGCGCTATCGCCTGCAATGTTTCTTCTGCATATAAATTATATATTAGAGGATTCTAACATACACTGCTATGCAGATGATAGGACAGTAGACGCTGTATACTCTCACCGGCAGGCATTCCTCGGGAATGTTTACTCATGCTTTCTTTGGATCTGGTTAAATTCAACCCCCAGAAGATACAATTTTCCGCGTTAACTACAATGAAAACCCCATTTGTTGTATCAACAGTTCAGTTTCGAGAATTCTCTTCTTAAAGCCACGCTCGGTGTCAGCATATGGGGCCTTCATATTTCGAATGACTGCCAGCATCTCGAACATCTGGAAAGCAAGGCCAAGTTGGTTTGGCACACAGATTGACGCTGTATAGGGCCAAGCTACGGCCTCATATAGAGCACTGTTTTCATCTCTGGACTCGTGCATCCCAGGATCAGATTCTTTCATCTTTCAATCATTTGATCGTATACAAAGTAAAGCCGTTTGAATCATTAAGAACTCAATAGTCTTTGAAAGGCTAGACACTTTTAGGCTTTGCGTAGAGAAGTCTAGTTGTCTACCGCATTTATCATGGTAAATATTTTAATAATTAATTAATTAGCTTCACGCTGTATCCCGCACACAGCAGGGTAGGCAGAGGGAACCTAGTGTTAAGACACTCCGTTCCCTACTTTCTGCCGAATTCTGGAGGCATTGCGTGTTGAGTGGCAGAACTCAACGCCGCGCTTAACCTCGACACCAGAGCGAAGAAATGGAAATATAAATTTAAGTAAATATTTCATCTCCTCGAGTGGGAATCGAACCCAGAACCAGTCGGTTTTGCAGTCACACCTCGTGCCGCTGCGCCACGACCGGCCTCATATAAGGTAGGTAAATATTTTGTAGAACTCTTTAATCGAGTACCTACAGACCGAATCGAATTTTTGAACAGCACAGTACATCACAGACTTGGATATCATCCTCACCACCTGGATACGTGGTAATCTACTTTTGTGCAGTACAATAGTAACTTCCTTCCTACCTGTGACAGTGTTTCCGGGTTGATGCGACATTAGTAAGGATACAAAATGTGTGTCTAATTCACCTTAAAAAGCTGTTTTTTTAGTGATTATTTTTCACTATGTGTAACACCAGCTTTTACTATTAGATTTTCCCCACAATTAAATGGATATAACTAAAAGTTGTGTATGACACAAACTAATGGCCCAAAGCGGTAGGAAAATACATAAAAAATATTAACGTCATATAATACACATGTAGCTTTTGTAGATATGTGAACAGCATAGCACAAAAAAAAAATTCAATTACAACCAGTACTTCCTGAGATTAACGCGTTCAACCAAATAAACTCATCAGTTTTATTATATTAATAAACCTACATAATATACGTATAATAAAATAAAATAAGGTGATTTATATGCATTTCTCAACTTTGATCACTTTAATATACACCCACTTAGAAGATTGGTTTCAATACACTGTAGATTTGTCCCTGTACAAACGAAATTGGGGGAAGGAGATTCATTATAAATTACAAAAGATTTATATTCGTTTAGATGACCACCCTTGTTTTTAATAAATCAATATTTCGATACCATCCTAACATTTTTGAAATCATAAAATGATCAAAAAAGAGAAATTAAAAGATATTTACAGGAATTAACTACAAATTAAATGTATAATACGCGACAGTTCTAGATTCGAATTCCATTCAGGGGAATGATTATTTAGGAATGATTTAAACGATATTAATTTCAATTAAGATATTAATTTTTCAAATATGAAAAAATAAGATGTTACTGAAACAAGAGAAGTTAGTTTAAGCAACATTTATGTAACATTCGCTACATAACGATATTTTTTTTACCTTCACGCAGTATCACGCACACAGTAGGGTGAGCAGAGAGAATGTAGTGTTAAGACACGCGGATTCACATTTTTCTTCAAATTCTGGAGGCATTGCAAGTTGAATGATGGAACACTGCGCTTTTTACTTCGACACCAGAACGAAGAAATAGGAATCGAACGCAAAACCTGTCGCGTTGACAGCCACACGCTTATACCCCTGCACCACGACTAGCCTCATATGCATATGAGAAAAATATATTAAATACTTGTATAATAGGAACACTTTAAATTACTTTTGCTCTTTAAGTATTTAATACAAGTCTGAGAACATAACTCAGACGTCTGTAAAACGTGCGTATATAATGATGATAATTATATAGTATGAGTGATAGAGTATGTAGAGCTCTCTTTATCGTTTCATAGTAAGTTGTGTAGATAAAATGCTATATTATATAAAATCACACAACAGGGTAGGCAAAGGGAACATCGTGTTAAGACACTTCGTTCCCCACTGTCCGCCGAATTCTGGAGACATTGCGTGTTGTGTGGCGGAACTCAACGCCGCGCTTTGCCTGGACACCAGAGCGAAGAAATGGAAATATACATTTTAGTAAATATTTCATTTTCTCGAGTGGGGATCGATCCACTACCGTTACTTTGCGTTTACAGACGTTGTGCCCCTGCGCCACGCCTGGCCTCACTGGTGTATTGTATGTTTCTTATATATTTTTTTTATTTCCCTTCATATGTTTCTAGATTCCCACAAGTGGGAATCGGAATTCTGCCTGCTATGCTTTATGCGGGATACAGAGTCAAGTTATAAAAATACAGATTTATTGTGGCATTTTATACAACTAATCTAGACATAAAATAGAACTCTGATAGAGTTCTCCTCTTTCCACCTCTTTAAAATTATTATTAACTATATACTGGACATAATTTTAATGATTATTAATAGTATTTTCCTTACTAAAATTACAGGCAATTGCCAATTTCGATTTAAACTAAAATTGCAATGTTCATTTTACTATTAGTAAAATTAATGAATATAATGTTCAAACTAAAATTGTGTAGACATGGCTGGCGTAATTTAACCCTATACCATAATCATGAAAGAATATTCAACATCGATATCTAACGCTATACAATCAATACAGCGTTAAATTCCGCCACTCAAATCAAATCCATTCAGACTCTAATTGATCAGAAAATGGAAAAGGGAGAGATGTATCACTAACATACCCAAGTCGAATGAATCATTAGATTCAGTTAAATCAATTAATATCGCCACCTGATTCTATGCAATACTAAATCTACAGCTATTAATGGCACGTACCGTACAATATTCTGTGAGAGCTCTTGACTCGGCTACTGACTTGTGCGGGTGATAAAGGCGTGTAGGGCGACTGTGGTTTTAGAAAAAAAATATGGAAAACTAAAAAAAAATAATAATATTATATGTATATAAGTTATCCAGTTGAATATGAGTTAATCGATTGACTGATTAAATTAAATCAGTTCTATTATGGATAGTTAATAGAGGAACGTGTATATGCAATTAAGTTGAAAATATAAGTAAATGAGTGGTCGTGGCCCAGGGGCACAAAGTGTGACTGTAAAATCGACTAGTTGTGGGTTGGATTTCCACTCGAGAAAATGAAATATTTGTTTACAGTTATATTTTTATTTCGGTCTGATGTTGAGGGAAATAGCATATTTAATTGTTTAAATAAGCATTTTAAATTGCTTTAGAGGCAAAACGAGGAGTTAAATTCCACCAATGCTCTATGCGTGAAAATAAAAAAAATAAAAATATTTCAATGTTTACTGAATTCCTAATGTATGTAAAAATGATATACACCCTAACAAAGTCATGGATGGCGTCATATGTAGACGATTCGGCACTCAACTCGCAAAGTGTATCGATTCGGCGCACTAGTACAGTGGCCTGGTTTCCCCCCTTTTATAAAACTACGTATATACCAGCTTCAAACGCGATGTGAGGCTTTATTAGCTTGACTTTTGTATTGAGATTTCAATTTGAACCATGTATTTTGAACTGGTGATGAGAAATTGTAAAGACCTTTATGGAGTGAGTGAGATTGCTGTTGGATGGTGAAGGCTTTGAGTTCAAATCTTTCTAACTTAAGTTGTTTTTAAATATCATTTTTGTTGAGACGTATTAACACAAGTGTGTCACTGTAGACGCGACGGTTGCGGGTTCGTTTGAAATATTTAGCATTTTATATGATAGTTTTGATATCAAGGCAAAATGCGGATACAGCATGAAATTTTAACAGTATTTTTTTCAGCTTCTCGCTGTTTACCTCATGGCAGAGAGAGAGTGGGAGCCCACACCATACTTTAATTTTACCAGAATGGATGGTTTCTCTGGCATACCTACATTTATTTATGTCTTACATAATAAGACTCGCGGAGTTGAACTCCGGCGCTGCGTCTACCTGTGATACGGCGTAAAGCTAATAAAATCAATTGATTTTACTTAACTTGTTTTCATTAGTAAAAAAAAAGTACTTTCAGGTATTTATTTAACTTCTTTGCAAATTTATAATAACAGTTACGATTTTTTTTTTTTTTGTCTTTTTTCTGTTTTTTCTCTTTACTTTGAGGAAATAATCATTCTAGACATAATATATATAGCTTACGATTTGTTTAGCTTCACGCTGTATCCTGCCTATAGCAGGGTATGTAGAGAGAAACAGAGAACCTTGTGTTAAGGCACTCCGTTCCTATTAAGACATTTCCATTTCTCTTTTCCCGTCGAAATCTTGATACATTACGTGTTGAGTGGCACTCAACGCCGCGCCATACCTGGTTACCGATGCGAGAAACTGAAAATATTTAATATACTATTTCCCCGGATAGGAATCAAACCCACAACCGTCGCTTTTACAGTTGCACGCTTGTAGCCTTGCACCACGTAGGCTTCTATTCTCTTATACCTACATACACATATATTTCGATTAAAAATAACCTGTTTACATTTGACATACATTCCTAAACATAAATAACAATTTAATTTGTAATATTATACTTCACAGCGATTTATAAAGCCGCCTACAATACTATTTAAATGGCGATATAATTTTTCTGACGAAACCGTCAACTGCTGTTAGGTATAGTGTTTGGTCCAAAAGTAACATTGTTTCAAATATTATTAATATTTTTGCGTCTAGAAAAAAAAAGGTAAGGCCAGCTGTGATAGGTCGCGGGTTCGATTCTCACTCGAGGAAATGAAAATATTAAATATTTACGATACTCAAAAGTAAATGGAACCCACAACCTGTCGCGTTTACGACCCCACACACTATATAGTATTAAATTAAATAAAAAATCGGCTTCACGCTGTATCCCGCACACCGCAGGGTAGGCAGAGGGAACCTAGTGTTAAGACACTCCGTTCCCCACTTTTTGCCGAATTCTAGACGCATTGTGTTATTGAGAGGCAGAACTCAACGCCGCGCTTTGCCTCGACACCAGAGCGAAGAAATGGAAATAAATAAACATAAATAAAGATTTCATTTCCTCGAGTAGGCATCGAACCCACAACCAGCCGATTTTACAGACACACTTTGTGCCCCTGTGCCACGACTGACCTCTCTATATAGTATTTCAATATTATATATATATATGAATGAGACCGGTCGTGGCGCAGCGGCACGAGGTGTGACTGCAAAACCGACTGGTTGTGGGTTCGATCCCCACTCGAGGAGATGAAATATTTACTTAAATTTATATTTCCATTTTCTTCGCTCTGGTATCGAGGTTAAGCGCGGCGTTGAGTTCTGCCACTCAACACGCAATGCCTCTAGAATTCGGCAGAAAGTGGAAACGGAGTGTCTTAACACTAGGTTCCCCTGCTGTGTGCGGGATACAGCGTGAAGCTGATTTAATTTAATTTTAATTTTTATATATATATACCTACCATAGTATAGTCAAAATCATTCATGAATTTCACCTTTAGATGCGTGGGCGCACGAACCGTGCTTTTGTACCGTTATCTTATTTAAATAGCTCTATTTGTTTTCTTTACTAAAATATGCGATCGTTGTTGTGTGCCCAAGCATATATGTGTTAGACATATGTTAGATTTCACACTTTAAGTGCAGGTTCGATTACTAATCATTAAAATAATGATAGATGAGACTTTTTCGGTCTCTTTTAGCTTAAACTTCATTTTTTAGCTATCGATTTAGTCTGTATATAGCGGAGAAGGCAATGATACTCAAATTTCAATTTTATATCGATAAAATCATTTACAAGCTTTGAATAGTTTTATTCATTACGTTCTCTTATATTCATTCGAATTTGAGAAATAACTTGTCTGGTGGCAAAACTCAACGCTGCACTTCTTCTATCAAAGCGGGGGAAGTAAATTGATTTATTATTTCGTATGGGAATCGAATCCACAACGACCGCGTGCACAATCAGACGCTGTACCACTGTAATTTATTTATTACATACAATTTGAAATTTCAAAAAAGTTATGTGGGGTTCAATTCCCATTTTGTGAAATGAAATATTTAATATTTTTACATTCCCGCTCTGTTAACTTGGAGCAAAACTAAAGCAAAAAAATAAATTTTACACCAAATTTAGTAACTATTCATAAAAAGAATAACTTTAATAAAAGCTCAAAAGATTAAAGAGAACTAAGATTATTCAAGACACAAACGCCTAATATCTTAAAAGAAATTCAAACTTCCAGTATAAAACTTTTATATTACAGGATTTAACTTAATACTTCAAAAGATTACTCTTTATTAGAAGTTTTGAACGGTTTTCATAATATATATAATTATAATATATTTTTATTCATTGTATGTACGATCATTTGGAAAATTTCGGAAAATCATCTATTAGGGGTGGGAGGGGAGGTTGTAGGTTACGTCCAATAGTCTCTACGATTTCCACGAGATGCCGGTTCCAATCCCGTTTCGTATTTTTTTTCTAAAATACCGGAGTATTAAATTTAAAAAAAAATAATATGTATGTATGAGGCCATCGAGGTGCAGGGGCACACAAGGGTGTGACTGTAACGCGACAGTTGTGAATTCGATCCCCACTCGAGGGAATTAATTATTATTTATTAATATTTTCATTATGTCGCTTGGGCACCAAGACAAAAGCCCAGCGTTGATTTGAAAAATTGAAAAATGCGGCGGAAAGTGGAGAACGGAGTGTTTTCACACTAGGTTCTCTCTGCCTACCCTGCTATATGTATATATATACTTTATGTACACATTACCACAAAAACCAGTTTTCATCTCTTAATGACTTGATTAGGACATTATATTAATGTTACAATGATATACGTTAATTCATTAGGCCAGCTCAATCGTGGTACCGACGTGGGCGGTAGCATGTTATTTTATTTTAATATGGGAACCTTATATTTGGTCATCGTAACGCAGTGGAACACAGTACTCTAATTATAAATACGATGGTTGTGGGTTTGGCTACCACTTGGAGAATGGTTAAATTTAAGTTATATTCATTTCCTTGATCTGGTAATATATAACGCGGCGTTGAGTTCCGACACTCAAAATGCTGTCTCAGAATTGAATAGAAAGTGGGAGACGGAGTATCTTAACATTAGGTTTTCTCTTCTTACTTCGTTGTACAGGGAAAATCTTGAGGTTTATTTTAAACATTTGTAAAGTGTTAATCCACACTTAGGAAAGAAAAATACTTATTTAGAACTTTCTGAACTGTGACCACTGAGCCATACGTTGAGAACGTATGATTCAGTGGTCAGAGCGCCTTGTCGGTATCCAGGAGGCACGGGTTCGAGTTCCGCTACGTTCAAATTTTTATACGTTTTCTAAATAAGTATCTTGAAGCTTCTTACGAAATAAAAACAAGCTAAGAAAGTGACATTAGCTGAACCTAGCAAGCGAGTTAGCGTGTCAAGTGTGATCAATCTATCGTGTTTCATCCCACACGTATTTTTTAGTAGTAGCTGTGGTGAATTAGTTGTTAAAACCCATTTTTTTAAATTATTTCTGTATTTACTAAAAATATTTTACATATGTAGAGCAGTAAAATCAAATTAAATTAAATTAGCTTTTTGCTGAATGCCGCACACTACAGGGTAGGCAGAGGGAACCTAGTGTTAAGACACTCCGTTCAACATTTTCCGACTTGTGGACGCGTTGCGTTTTGAGTGGCGGAACTCAACGCCGTGCTTTACCACGACACAAGAGCGTATTATGCAAATTACAAAAGAAACTACTAAAACAAAAGAACTAAAACTCTCCATCATTGTAGACCTCGGTGCCTTAATTTAAAAAGCTAACTTTTAATCCCGTATGTACCTATAAGTAATAGTCAATTCAATTCTATATATGATTTTCATAATATATGGTATAAATAAAGATCGGCAGAGAAAACTTAGTGTTAAGATATTCCGTTCCTTGCGGACCGACGAATTTTCGCATTGCGTGTTTTTTTTTTTCAGTTTACTGCCGTTTTCTGGACATCGCAGTGCTAAGACACTCCGCTCCGCTCTTTCCAACGCATTTTCTGGGTATTCCGTATTGAGCGCTAAAACTTAATTTCCCACTTTATCTTTATACTAGATCAAAGAAATGAAAATAATTCCCTTGGCCAAGTGGGAATCGAACCCACATCTCTTGTTTTTCTATATATAGTAAACAAAATTGTTCAACGATTTAACTAACATTATAAAAAAATATAACATTATTTTTTTAAACAACAATCACTTAATACCGCGCTACGCATACTTGGATTCGATAAGTGCTTAATTAACATCAAACGTTACGTTGACTCGTGTCGGTTTAATAGAATAAGTACTGGTTGGTTCGCGGTTCTAATTCGAATTTGGGTTTAATTAATAATGTATAGGGATGGATGATCTGGGTTAGATCACAAGGGAAAAATATTATATATTCTTTCGATTTCTCCATCACTTGTAGGCAGATTTTTTTTATATGAAGGCTTGAAGTTGTTACCAGCAAAGAAATAAATGACATTAAGATATAACTACGGCAAAACCCCTTGTCGACATCGGATTAAATAATAAATTTACTAGAATTCTCATTTTGTTTAAGTTTGTACATATAAGTTTAGTTTTAAGTCGGCTTAGATTTATTTTTCTAAAAAATATTTTAATACACTCTTGACTATCTGTTATGTAAAAACAACATCAAAATATTCTTAATTCAGTTAAGCCATTTTACCAACCGACCAGGAATTTCGACGTAGCTTGATGAGAACGTATGGCTTAGTCTTAGGTCAGAGCGCCTGGTCTGTTTCCAGGAGGCGCGGGTTCATGTCCCGTTACGCTAAAATTTTTATACGTTTTCTAAATAGGTATTTTTTCTTTCCTAAGTATAGAATAACACTTTTAAAAATGTTAAAAATATTTTAAGCACTATTAAATCAAGTTACATGAAACAGTCAGTTGTAACTGACATTACTGACTACTACTGCTCGGTACCGTTACGCTGAAAAGCGCCAGCAAAAAATTAAAAAATTGAACTTAAATCACCGGGACTTCCCAAATATCTAAAAGGAGGATAATGAAGAATAGAGTGTCTTATCACTTTTTCACTCACAATTAACTCGGCCATGTGTGCCTTAACCTAGTGCGCCTTCTAAGCAACCACGATCACTGTGTGAAGAGTGCACGACTCAGAAGAGAGTCTTGTCACTAAATAAAATACTAAAATAGGCAGACGTGAAAAAATTCAAGGTTTCACATTAGTGCCAGATTAAGAACAAAAAATAGTAATCAAGTGCCTAATGCCTACGATTGTCATCAGCATGTCCTTGATCTTTGTTAATAATGTATTAGTAAAATGGCCTCTATTGCTATAGTATTAAGGCAAATATTAGCTTAATAATATTCTTATGTCACGGTTTCTTATCAAGGTGTTTCCTTATTTACTAATGTATCAAATGTACTTAAACCAATGATGTACTAGTAACTTTTTTTTTTATTAAGATTTTTATTAAAATGTATTAAATAATTCTTCCGTTTCTGTCTAATTTTATAAGATTGCGTGTTGAATAGCGAAACTTAACGCCGCGCTTTGTTTTTAATAAAGTGGGAAAATATAGTATGTTTATACATTTATGCTTTCTTGTATGAGATTTTTTGGCGATTTTCAGAGAAACAGAGGAATGTGAGAGCATATTTTATATAAGAAAGTCGTATCAGTTATGATATACGAGTATATCAATCTGAGATAGATATGTTTACCCAAATCTTACATTACAATATTATCTATATATAATAATAGGTGAAGCTAAAACTTTGCGAATTTTGAACTTTGAAAATTGTGCGGACGAAGGAGTATGAAACTCGGTACATTTATAGTTTATATGTAGGAGAAATGCAGAACGCTAATATTTTTCATTAATAATGCTTATATAATATATTAAATTAATAAATAAAACATCACACACACTACCGTGCATTTGACAATATTTACACACACTTATTTAGGAAACGTCAAAAATTTAACGGTAGCTTTACTCGAACCCGCGCCTCCTGGAAACCGACCAGGCGCTCTGACTACTAAGCCATACGTTCTTATCAAGCAACGTCGAAATTTTTATACGCTTGTTGCAATTTATTTATTATTATTATTATGTTTATGCAAGTTGTAACAAGCGTATAAAAATTTCGACGTAGCTTGATGAGAACGTATGGCTTAGTGGTCGTAGTGCCTGGTCGGTTTCCAAGAGGCGCGGGTTCGAGTCCCGATATGTTCAAATTTTTATACGTTTCCTAAATAAGTATTTTTTTCTTTTCTAAGTGTGGAATAACACTTTAAAAATGTTAAATATATTTACACTTTTATGTTTATAAAGTGGCATACACGTTGCTATGGCAACGCCAACGTACATTGTTATACACGTCAGTTGGTACTCTAGTTTTATTTAAAAAGGTTCGTCATAGCGCGTTGGATCAAAGCCTGCCTTTAAACGAGATGGTTGTCGGTGCGATCCCGACTAAAGGAAATAACTCTAATTTATAAGGCAAAGTTCGGCGTTGAGTTTCGCCGTTTAGCACTTGAATCTTGAATCCAGACGGAATGTCTCACATTCAGGATAAAGCGTAAATTTAATTTAAAAATATTTTTTGATATCTTTCCCACAAAAGTTCGATTTTTAATAAAAAAAAATCCAGTAAAGCACATACAAGTATTTTTAAATTATTTCAATTAATAATCATTAAAAAAAAATCTTAAGCGATCTGTACTGTTTTAATATATTGCAAATATCTATAACAGATGTAAGGAGATTTAAATTTTACATCCTATTAATAGGTGCTAAAATAGCGTGCTATAATTATTTTTGTATGGGTGATTGTACGGCATTCCGTAATGTTCCGGGTTCAATACCCGGTTAAATGTACACTGTGTAATACACGCGGTTTGTATACCACTGTTATGACAATGTGAATAATTATTAATAAATTTAATAATATTTATTATATTTAATAATGCTATTAATAGTATGAATGGTATGGAGTGGGTTCGATTTCAACTCGAGGAAATAAAATATTTATTTTTTTCATTTCCTCGCTGTGGTAATGCGCGTGGAAGTATCTTTATTTGAATGAAGTGTCTGAACTCTAGTCTGTCGAGGTTCCCAGGTTCCCTCTGCCAAATCTGCTATATGTGGGCAATACAGCGTGAAACTCAAACAACAACACAACTTATAAAATTATTTATTATTTTAAAATTTTTGAACGTTTTTATACGTTTTCTAAATAAGTAACAAGATGTAAATTTGTAACGAAAATAGCACCTTATCTAAACTTAGCCCTTTAATCAAAATAATACAATGCGGGTACAATTTCTACAAAACTAATAACAGTAATTTAAAAAGGCGTAACCGTAGTTTTAAAAACATCACAAATTATAATTAATCACTATACAAAACTGTTATTATTTCATTGTTACTTAATATTTTGACGCCCACGTCAAAAAACGCAAACGGCCCTACCTAGTTTAATTTTATGGCTTCACGCTGTATCCCGCATATAGCAGGATGTGCGAGGGGAAAGTAGTGTCAAAACACTCCGTTCCTCACTTTCCACCCAATTCGTCCAAGTGCAATGCGTGTATAGTCACGGATATTAACGCCAAACTCTAATTTGCTATAAGAGCGAGAAAATAAAATATTCTTTTCATAAGTGAGAATCGAACCTAAACCCGTTGCGTTTACAATCTGCATCACAACGGCCTATAAATACATATATAAATACATAGAACGTTCAAAATGCGTGTGACCATATAATGCGCGGGCGCATGCGCGTGGGCGACGGACCGTGGCGATTGAACCTCATAGAGCATTTCGATACTATGGTCTTTATATGGATAAATTTAGTTAGAAACTTTAATTTTAAATGTGTGTGTTAGTTTGATTGTTTGTTTTCGGAGTGTCTTAACACTAGGTATCCTTTGTCTAACTTGTTTCATGCGAGATACAGTTTGAAGCAGAGAAATAGAAATATAAATATATATGTTTAATTTTTACGTTATAATAAAATAAATCAAACACTTTTCCATTTTTTGTAAAAGTGAAAAGAAAATGTAATAAATCATAAATTCATTTAAAAAGAAATGAAAAATGAATTGTTAATTATTATTAAATACCATATGTTGGTACTGTTTGTTGTTAAAAGTAAATACGTTTTGTCTCATTAACTAAGAAATATAAATAAAGTATAACGTAGCTTAACTTTCGAAAGTAGTATAAAAACATTCCGTTCCCTACTATCAGTCCAATTGTCTCACATTGCATGTTGATTGGCGGAATTCAACGCCGCGTTCTATCGTGTTACGAAAACGAAAGCGGAAATCAAACCCACAACCGTCGCTTTAGCAGTCATGCGCACAGCGATATTATATTGCATAGCGGGTATCCCACGGGAAAGATTTAAAGATTAGGACATAACCTTACATCTTCTTTACATGGACTAAGTTAGTTTTGAATAGAAATATAATAAAAATTTCAATATTTTTTTAAAATACAATATTCAATTGAAAATTATTAATAAGATTTTTAAACTTATACGATAATAAAATTCTGGTATATTGAGTCGATTTAAGCAGTAGAAAAAAACTCAATGTCTAATCTCTCCGTTCTCCACTTTGACTGATACGTAGCATATAAAAAATATTCTGCTTTTATTAAAATATATTTATTCCACATTAAAATACTTATGACATCACTACCTAATATTTATATTCCACATAACTCTCCCACAATCCTTAACATTTTTAACTTGAAAAGTTGATTGTTTTAAGCGTCGTCGCTTTAACCCAGTAGTAAGTAAGTTAAACTTACCTTATAGTTTATACTCTATGGCCCGTTAGTTAGTATTACGCAAGGCCAGAGCGGGACGCACGAACTGACAGACAAGCTCTTATTCAACAAAGTTGGTCGTGATCAGTCGCGTGTGGAAAATAAAACGATTTTTTTTTATATATATCTATATATATATTTCAATGTACAAATATTTATTTGACATTGACAGTGACAGTGATTTGACAGGATTGCAATTTTGATTTTTATTCTGTGTTTTGTGTTGGTTTTTCGGTTTTTTTTTTTAAAGTTTTGGTTCAATGAAATGTGTCAATGGAATCGATTTTTCATGCGTAAGCGCATGGCCATTCATAAAATGTTAGGTAGGTACGTATTCTATATAAACTATAGGTATATATTATTATGGTTGTATCTAATTCTATTAAGCAAGGTCGACCTTGCAAGATATTAGTATGTTCTAGGGTTTTGCAATATTGTTTGTTTTTAGTATTTTAACCTCACTTTGTGTTAAGTAGCTTTTGTATTCAACTTATGTTTATGTTTAGTTTTTTAATTTTGATCATTGTTTAGTTTATTTTATCTTAAAAATTAAAAATATTTATATATATATACACATTAAATGTATTAATTAAACTGTTTTTGGCTATAGAATATATATTGTAATAATACAAAAAAGTGCTTATAGGGGTCAGTCGTGGTGCAGGGGCACAAAGTGTGATTATAAAACTGACTGGTTGTGGGTTCGATCCCCACTCGAGGAGATGAGATATTTACTTAAAATTTATATTTCCATTTCTTCGCTCTGGTGTCGAGGCAAAGCGCAGCGTTAAGTTCTGCCACTCAACACGCAATGCCTCCAGAATTCACCATAAAGTGGGGAACGGAGTGTTTTAACACTAGGTTCCCTCAGCCTACCCTGCTGTGTGCGGGATATAGCGTGAAGCTGAATAATAATAATAACAATTAAATGCATCAATCAAACTGTTTTCGGCTATAATATAACATATTTTGTAAAAATTTAAAAGAAGTTCTTATGATTTTACTGATGGCTGATATTTCTTATATTTAATACATTAATTAAAATGTGGAACAGAATGCCTGGTTACTAACCCCAAGTTTACCCAAAACGAAATATGTACTCGTATATTCATTATTTAAAAAATAGGGTCCGTCGTAGTGAATCGTTGAGGGTTTGATTCTCACTAGAAGAAATGAAGTATTTTCACTCACTTAACATGCAATGTCTCAAAAATTTGGCGGGGAGTGGGTAACAGTGCCTTAATTGCTTTATGCCACCAGGTGGGCCTACCCTGCTACGGGATGCAGCGTGAAAGTAAAAAAAAAAAAGAAGGAAATCCATAAAAACAATTGATAAAACAACCGGAACAACTGTCAAAATGTTTAATACATTTATAATTATACGTCTAATACCAGTCGCGTGTATGTATGTATGTAATTACAAAGCCGTTATGTATGCTAATGTATGGTAATGCGGCAAAATTGAAAACGTAGCGAATAAATATCGTTTTGTAGGAAATTTGTGTCAAATTAAGTGGTATTAGATTCGATATAAATTTAATTTGTTCATTTAGTTGCGTATTGTGTTGTTTTTGCTTGATTTTATGACTGTATTGTTTGTGTAGTATGTTGGTGTAGATCTGTGGACGCGATGGGTGTAGGTTTGATTTTCGCTTTTTATATTTTTCTGTTACTTCACTAAGAATAATTGTTTTTTTAGAAAATGTAAAATTTTATGTATGGCTTAACATACGACTGTAAGCGCGACGGTTGTAAATTCGATTACCACACAGGGAAATTAATCTGTTTCTACGCTCTGGTAACAGAGGCAAAGCGTAGCGTTGAGCTCCACCACTCGTCACGCAATGCCTCCAGAATTCGTCGGAAAGTGAGGAACGGAAGTTTTATTATAATAATAAGCATACAACCCACAGACGAAACCACTGAACTTAAAAGCTTGAAACTTGACAGGTACGTAAGTTACGGAGGATAGGGGAACACGAAAAGACAAAAGAGGAATTCCCGTAATTGCAACGGAAACGTGGAAAATATGGAACTTTCCATTTTACTTCTTAAGATCAACGCAAAAGTAATTTGCGGGTGACGACCATTCTAAGACTGGTGAAGACTATCTTATGAATGTAGAAGTTCGTGAAGATGGATGTTTGTTCTACTTTCACGCAAAAACTACTAATCAGATTTGAGTAAAACTTGACTGTAATACAGCTTATACATCAGAATAACACATAATCTACATTTTATATAAAGATTTTATCGAAATTGACTATAATATAATATTTAATTTAGTCAGGCAAAGGCGCGTTTGGGTCGCTAGTAACTGTCAATATATAAAAAAACAAACAAACTCCAATTAATCGTAAAGAGAAAGTCAATTTCGTTACGTTCCGTTGTCGTTCACAAAAACAATGTATGGACGTATATGGCCGTATATTTTAAATATATATATTTTTTTGTAAGTAATCATTTCAGTATCTTTTGACGTTTCGTTATACGTAGGTACATTGATTGGTTTTTTTTTTATTTAATTTTATTTCTGTTGCAGCTCTTAATGAGACCACCAAATGTCGACGTTTCTTTCTCCGTTTTTAATACTTAATTATTAGTACTAATTTTTGTGACCGTTTTCTCTATTTTTTGACATTTATTTTCTGTTTGATTTCTTAAGAATGCTGAGAGTTGAAGCATTTGATATATAAATGAACAATATTGATGTCTTAAACGATGAAATAAGCTTAAATACTGATACAGGAGGTCGTATTGGCGCAGAGACTGTAAGCGCGACGGTTGCGGGTTCGATTGGAAACTTGAGGAATTGAAATTTTTAATACGCGGCGGACGGAACGAAAGTATCTCAAAAGCACGACAAAAAAGATATTATGTTTCATATAATAGTTCATTAATATCCATATCATACATAATTTATAGAAATACAATGAAAATATATTTCTATAAATTAGGCCAGTCGTGCCGCAGGGGCTCAAAGTTTGACTGTAAAATCGACTGTTTGTGGGTTCCACTCCCACTCGAGGAAATGAAATATTTATTTACATTTATATTTTCATTTCTTCGCTCTGGTGTCAAGGCAAAGAGCGGCGTTGAGATGCGCCACTAAACACGCAATGCCTCCAGAACTCGGCGGGAAGGGTCTTATCGCTAGGTTCCATCTGCATACCCTGCTGTGTGCGGGATACAGCGTGAAGCTGATTTATTTATTTATAATGAAAATATCAAAACGTTTCTAAAAATCAAATATACTTTGAATTTTAAAATTTCCATAGAAGAGTGTGTGCACTAAAATATTAACAGCCAAGTTTTACAAACATTCGTGTTTACAAATACACGATCAAACGTCGTATATTGAATTCAAAGGTTAAAGGTCATGTAGTAATTTGATTTGAACTACTTTATATCATCTCTCTGTATACATTATGAAATGGGCTATTTTAAAGAGTAAAGTTTGAGTGGGTGATCTTATTTCTGTTCTATTGGGCCATCGTTGTAGGTTCGATTCCCACTAGGGGAAATGATTCTATTTTTTATTGTAAACAGTTTTCATTTCGCGGGCAAGAAACTAAAAAGAATTGGTCAAGTCTAAGTGAGACTCGCGCACGAACGATTCTGTATAAACGACAAAATATACTTGTTTGTTGTATGGGAGCCGTTAAAAAAAATATTTTATCAGATTTTAGTAATCTTTTTGGAAAATTTCACCTTTCTAACTGTGGGAGTTAGGTTTATGAGATATACATATATATTTATAATAGACATCCTTCGTTGTGTTTCCTTGAGACTAGATATGGCGTCATAAACGCGACTGGTTGTGGGTTCGATCCCCACTCGTGGGAATGAAATGTTTATTTAAATTTATATTTTCATTTAGAACTCGGCAAAAAGTGGGTAACGAAGTATCTCAACACTAGGTTCCCTCCGCCTACCCAGCTATGTACGGGATACAGGGTAAAGCTGATTCTATTTTGACATCCTTCCTGTCAGAATCGAATCCACAACCATAATATCACATTACAAGAAGTACATTATAAATCAATATAAGTACATATAGCACTAATTTCAATTTACCAACAACTTATTTAACCGGTTTATTAATCTCAATTATCGCGGTAGATTAAAATAATTTTCAATTAGAACCCCAACTTTAAATGATCAACTTCGAAACTTTACCTATTATTAGCTTTTCAAAATCACTTTTAATAATAAAAAGTTGATCATTGCATATTGTTTGAAATTTCCTGTATTTTAACTTTAATTCTCATTATAGAATCCAATCCAGGCCAGTCGTGGCGCAGCGGCATAAGCGTGTGAGTGTAAACGTGATAGGTTGTGAGTTCGATTCCCACTCGAAGATAAAAAATATTCAATGTGTTTATTTATTCGCTCTGGTTAAAAGGGAATTTGGCGAAAAATAAGGATCAGAGTATTTAAACACTAGGTTCCCTCTGCCTACTGTGTTGTGTGCGCACAAAAAAATGAAGGCCATCGTGGCGCAGCAGCACAGCGGCTGACTGTAAGTACGACGGTTGTGGATTCAAGACAGTCTCGGAGGAATGAATTACTGTAATTTTCCTTACTTTGGTAACAAGACAAAGCGCGGCGTTAATTTGCGCCACCCAACACACGATAATGTGCATATGGAACGGAGTGTCGCAACACAAGTTTTCTGCTACATGCGGGATGCTAGGTGTAGCTAATGAAAGTGTATATATTTTTTGTTATAATTAATAACAGCTTCACGCTGTATCCCGCACACAGCAGGGTAGGCAGAGGGAACCTAGTGTTAAGACACTCCGTACCCCACTTTCTGTCGAATTCTGGAGGCATTGCGTGTTCAGTGGCAGAAATCAACGCCGCGCTTAACCTCGACACCAGAGCGAAGAAATGGAAATATAAATTTAAGTAAATATTTCATCTCCTCGAGTGGGAATCGAACCCAAAACCAGTCGGTTTTACAGTCACACTTCGTGCCGTATAAAATAATAAATTTCGTAAATAATATATTTTCGAAATAAAAGATTATTTAACCATGTAAGCTATTTTATTAAAGGAGAAAGAAAAAAACGCGCGGGTTCGAGTAATGCTACGTTCAAATTTGTTTTTAAAATGTAATTAACATTATATTTTAAAAATATATTTGATGTTTTAATGGATGTAAAACATGAACTAGAAATATTGCCATTTTGATTAAAAATATCAATCTATAAAAGAACAAAAATAGCAAATATTTAAACAAAATGAACAATATTCTAATCACATTTTGTGATTATGTGTATGTATTTTGTTTTTTTTTTATATAAAATATCTATTGTTTTATCATCAATTGATAGGCGCGGTCTGTCAGAATGCTCTTGACAGCTTTTTGTGTGTAATCTTTTTGCGTGTTTGTGCGTGTATCTAAATGTCATGAACTCAATTGTGTTTTTTTTTTATATAGATAAAAGTTTTATACAAATTTCTATTATACAAAATTCTCTTTATTCACTAATGTTATAGATTAAATTTGATAATATATTATAGTCTTATTATATAATATGCTTATTAATTCTTTATTATTTTTTATTATATTGACTTTAACTTCGAATAAAAAAATAGAATAATGTTCTCTTTCCTTGAAAAAAAAATTGTAATATGCGTTCGAAACAATGGCATAACAATAACAATTTTAAAAGGTAAAACCAACAAACGAATATAAAAAAGCTTCCCCGCGTAGCAGAGTAGGCAGAGTGCACCTGGTGCCAACAAATTCCGTTTTCTCTTCATTATATTTTTGCAATTTCTACATGACATTGCGCGTTGAATGGTGAAACTCAAGTGTTTTATCTACAAAGTAGGAAACCAAAAAAAAAAACTTAAATATAATCATTTCATCAAGTGAAAATCGAACCCACAACCGACCAATTTACACCCAAACGAGATCCCACTGTGCCACGACAGCCTCAACAACATTCCTTTTAAATACTCTACCAGTCTGTCACACTTTTAAATATTAGATCACATAAAAACCAAAATCTTTTTTACACCCTACAAAAAGTTAAAGGTTCATTATACCTTACTATACCTACTGTGTTTAACAATAGAAAAATTTCGCCATTTTGACATCACAGTACCGACAAAAACCTAATACCGAAACTTCACTTCAAGAACTATGAACGAATGTAAAAAAAAGAATGAAGTCATAATGTGTATATAAATACATCGTACGTTCGAATAGAATGAATGGATTGTTATTTTTATTTTTGGCATACCGTTCGGTTTCTTTTTTTTTGTTCTTATTCGGAAAATAAACATATATAAGATGACTTGTTGTTATTTTTTTTTATTTTGTTAATTTTAATTTGGTTGAGTTCTCTTCATTTTCATTGGATAGGTAAATGGACGGAACAGAGAGAAAGGATGAAAACGGAGTATTTTACCACTAGGTTCTAGTGTTGAGATACTACGTTCCCAATGCACTTCCCAATTTTCAAAACATAGCGTATTGAGTGACGGATCTCAACGCTAGTAGTTCACTCTTTATACTTTTTACTATGCATCATAGTAACGAATTGAAGTCAGTTATACCTTCTATTTCAAAAAATAATCGTCAGTCTTTTGAAAAATATACATATATTATGGATTTCAATAGTTGGCATACCAATTTTCTAAATTTGAAAAATGTAGAAAATAGTATATTTTATAAATATCATTTAGTATCTTCACGCTTTATCTTGCTGTTGTGGAAAAAACACCAAGATCCTACTGTACGGAGTATTTTACACTCCGTTCTCCACTTTTAGATCGTATTAGAGACACTGCTTATTGTAATTAACTTACTTCCCCATTATGGCTTTTTAGAGCGTCGTAATAGAAATAATTCATTACACCAAATGGGGTCCGTACCCACTACCAACTATACCACTGCACCACGACGACCCATCTATACCACAATAAATTTTAATTAATATCTAGTGCCAAGGCATACATTAAACCTCCTTAATATTAAACTGTTTAAAGCAATCAATTGAAATGTATAATAATTTATTAATATTACTGTCACGTTGAACGTCTATTGCTCCAAAACGTATCAAATACCTCAATTTATTACCGTAATAAGATCTAAGTGGAACCGAGTTAGGGTGTCTCTTACACTAGTTTTGAAAAGAAATAATATAATGTTTCTAAGAGTATTATGAAGAAACTTAGTATGCTGAAGGCCTAATTTTTGTGAATTTTCTTTTTTTTTTGGCCCGATTTCGGGATGTATTGCATGTTTGAGTGGCGGAACTCAACACCGTGCTTTGCGGCGTAACCAGAGCGAGAAAATAAAAATGTTAAGTAGCCGAGTAAGAATTGTCTCAGCGCCACAACTGACCTCAGCCTTATAACATATTTATTTATTTATCAAAACTTTACAGTGCTATAAATCAGAAAACAAAAACCTAAATAGAATTTCAAACACAAAATCCTATCCAAGGAAAATATTCGATCAAAACTATTCCAAACTATTGTGATTCCCAACTTCTCCATCCATATTCTTCAGATTGTAGGACGCCTAGACTTCCCACAATAGTACCAAATATCGTATGTCAATCTACCCTCGAAATTCTATTATCTTATTTACACAGAACGAACGGTTCAGATCACTTTGAATAATGCTTCTGCTTACAAACGTGCGAAAATAACATTTAAATCAAACCAATAAAGACTAAAATACGATAGCGCTGGAATAACCAAGTTTATAGAACGGTAACTGTCAAAGGCATGCGTCAGTTGCCATAATATTTTCTTTCACCACGATTTAACTTCTTATTCTGTGACTGACAAGACTTACTGTGGATTGTCAGTATATAAAACCACCAAAAGCACTAGATATAAAAGATTCTGGTCGTACATTCGACTCTTTGCTGTGATTATTAGTTTTGACTTCCATTACGCTCTTTCGAACCGGTTTTCATCCGGAAATATCCGGATCAGGGCTTTGAAGTTCATTCAGTGCGTCTAATACATGTGCATCAAAAGAGTTTTAAATATTTGATACGTGAAACAAGGAAATGAATGTTTCGTTGAAATTTTATATTAATTATTTGAAATATTTTCAACGTGCTCCATTTTTTTTTTCATACTATTCAATTTTTTAGTTTGTTTGGAATTTGTTTTAAGTTTGTTTTTAAATAAAATAGAAAATATTGAAGTGTTTATACTTTCGTAATATAAAATTGGATAGGTTCGATCTAAACTTATTAAATATATTTTAATGAAATGGAGATGAGATTGTAAACGATTGTGAGAGACGGTTATGAGTTCAATCTGCATTGGGGGAAATTCTTTTCCCTTTTATTTTCATCTTCTCGTTCTAGTAACAAGACAAAATATTAAAAAATCCTTACCTTTTGTCTAAAAATGGATACGAAAATTTGAATTTGAAGAATTTATTCTTGTCCAATTATAAATAAAACAATTGCAATATTTTTTTTCAAGTTCAACAAGTTTTGCACAATTCACCTAATATTGACATTAAATGAAAGAACTTGATTTGTTAAATGAAATAAAATAAAAAGTCTAGAAAGGTTGTTTTTAAAATGTTTTTTTTTTTTAATTAATATATTATTGCCTGAGGCCAGTCGTGGTGCAGGAACACTAACTAGGTACAGTGTGTTATGTTGAAACTATTAATAAAATGAAAATTTGCCGTCTCCGGAAATAGGCTATACCTGAGCCTAGGCTATATCAATAGGCTACGCCTGAGATAAGTCTTTAGCTATATATTAGTAAAGATTTAGATACTCCTTTGTTTCATTTTAGATGATCGATTAAAATCAACTTATGATTCCGCCACTCAACACTTTGCTCCTATAAAGGAAAGCGGAGGATAATTTTTCCAGAAGATAAAAAAGAACAGGTACCTGGAAAGATATAATTAGAAAAAAATTCTCTCTAAATAATAAATTGAACTTGTAACCTCCAAATTAAACGCTATCACCACATAGCTATTACATACCAATAAAACAAATTGTCTATTTTACTCAACACAATTACTTGGCTCCCAAACTTCCCGTGCAGACACGTATTAGTTCACATCCTGCTGTGATTGATACAGTCAAACCATTGAGATTTATTGCTTTAAGTGTTCAGGATGTGTTGATAGTTTGATTGAAATGCTGAATAGGATATTATTGGAATATCCATAGCCCTCAAAGAGCCATGAATATTCAATGTGGATACAGCGGGTTCCCGCTGTACCCCATATTTAGAGGGGAAGTAGTGTTAAGACATTTCGTGCGCCATGCAGTTGAGTGATGGAATTAGAATAGGACAGTAGAGTGATCATCATTTGAAAATAATAATTCCCCTGAATGGATGTCAAACCGATAAACATCGCTCTTACAATCCGATGCTTTTCTAATGATCAGTTGACTCAACTTTAACATTTTTTAATTATTAAATTAAAAGGAATTGAAATTACGTGTTGATGATTAGTGGATGAAGCGAAAGAAATATGCAGAAATCGTAGCTTTTGGCGCTTCGTTCTTTATGGCTACCCCGCTAGGGATACAGGGGAAACCTAAAAAAGAATTATTAAAACTACTTTCTTTTTTAATTATTACGTAGAAAAGTTGACATGAATATGATTGAAAAAATATAAAAGGTGGTCGTGATTTTTTATGACTAATTGTATGAATTTAAAACTTTAATAAAATCTAATTATATCTTTTTTTAATTATAGGTAAGTTTCATTTTGCTGTCAACTTTGGTAAGCTTTTTAAATTGAGTTTCATAGCTTCTTATATACTACATACAATGATGTAACTGGAAGAATCTATAAAAAGTTTGAAAGAGTTCCACCAGGACAGTCAAATCAGGTTCAGACCTTGACTCTATCATCAGATCAGCTCGATGACATCATATTATGTATTATGTTTTGTTACCTACGTTACGTACAACTGTTAAGTTTTATGATGATACATACTCGTATACAGTTAGTTAGTTACAAGTACGACGAGGAGTTTATAAAACGCTTAATTTGTAACTGAAAAAGTTATTGGTCTAATTTACTGACTGTGAACGCAACAGTTTTTGGGTTCGATTTCCACTCGAGAAAATGAAATATTTAATATTAAAATCTTCTTGCTCTGGTAACGAGACTAACTTCCACCTGTCAATACGCAATTTCTCCAGAACGGAAAGTGAAAAGACAATGGAAGTATCTTAATGGAAACAGAATGTATTAACTTTAGGTTCCCAAGTTTGCTCTGCCTACCGTGCTATGTATAGGATGCAGTGCGAAGCTGAAAAAATCTACGAAACGGAAGTAAAAAATATAATATATAATCCTGATTATCCTTGTTATATTAGCTTAGTTCATAACAGCAGTAGCTAATCTTCATAACTTCAATAGAGAGCCGTAAAACAAGCTGATAGGCCTTTTAAATTGTCTTGAAAGGATAATTCAAAATTTGTGACGAAATCCCAACCCTTATCATATTGTTTTAATGCTGAAATTATATTTATGTCAAAAGTGACGAGGCCTAGAAAGATTATATATATTATTCACATTCACTGTAAAGACCTTTGTTGGACTGTCAAATTTTCGGAATTTTCATTTAGGTATGTAACGAATTTTTTCCAAAAATTATACGGGAATTTGAAATATTTTAATTGTATATTGAACATTTTTGTAGCTGCATATTTTTTTGGAATTCTGTTATTTCTCAGTACAATGCGGCTCGAATTTGTGTTTATTAATTTAAATTGGGGACGAGGTAGGTACCTTGAAAAATATCACACTAATTCGGATTTCTTGCCAATTTAGAAATATTCAGTGATTGGTGGCTGAGAATAAAGCCATAAATTATCCAGATCGTAAAGATGTTTTGAGAATGTATTTATAATTGAATGTTTAATTATAATAACCATTTACTCGATCTCTGGCTCTGGCTCCAAGGCGGCGGAAAGTGGGGAACGGAGTGTCTTAATACTAGGTTCTGTCTGCCTACCCTGATGTGTACGGGATACAGCGTGAAGTTTATTATTTTATTTATTTTTTACTTACACGATGTTATCAGTTGAAGAAAATGACTATTTAATACTCACAAGCGTATACCAACAAACTCCGATTTTCTCACAATCTCCTGACTCCTTTAAGCTATTGAAACGGAATCCTGACATGATCGAAGAGAATACAAGCGAGATTGACAGCTTTTCTTAGACACGTTCATACAATTTTAGATCTCTAAATCTTTGTTGGGTTTTAATAAAACATTGAATATTTTTTGGGATATTTTATTATCGATTTATACCATAGATGTTTGATGGTAAGGTTGTTGTTTTTATAATATTATTAATAGTATCTCCAATCCAATCCAATTGAGGCCAGTCGTGGCGTAGGGGCACAAAGTGTGACTGTAAAATCGACTGTTCGTGGGTTCGATCCCCACTCGAGGAAAATGAATATTTATTTACAATTATATTTTCATTTTTTCACTCTGGTGTAAAGGCAAAGCGCGGCGTTGAGTTCCGCCACTCAACACGTTCTCTCTCTGCCTACCCCGCTGTTTGCGGGATACAGCGTGAAGCTGATTTGATTTTGATTTTTATTTTCGATCGAGTTAGATGAAACACCTTAATTTATGCTGTTTAAAACACATTAAGCTGAATAGAGAGTAAGTAAAGGGCGCTAAGTTATTTATCACCATCACTATTCTAGCTAGTTCAAGCAAAATATTATCCAGATCCACGATTTTACCCGTCTTACTGGAAACATTAGAAATCTAATGTTAATACACTCTATTCTCCGTTTTGTACTCAATTTTGATACAGTGAGTTTTGAGTGGCAGAACTCAACGCTCAGCTTGTCTGGCATAGCGGAGTAAATATTACCCCGAACGAGAATCGTACCTGCAACAATGGCGTTTAGACGTCTACCACTATAGTTTATATATATAGATAGTTTTAAAACATTTTGATATACTTATTTAGAAAACGTATAAAAATTTAAACGTAGCGGGACTCGAACCCGCACCTCCTGGATCTTATCATTTGCGATATAAATTACTTGCCATTCTTCTATTTTTTTATTAATTTGCCGTAAAAAAATACCAAAATAGGAAACAGCGTGTTATTTTCACATGGGACATTCGAATATAACATTTCTACGCTATCAGGCTTACCGGATTTTTTCCGCGACAAATTTTTCTAGTTATTTATTTTGGATGAAAAAAAAACACGTTGTGGGCCGCTAGGATAAACTGTAGCCTAAAGCCATACACTGCTGTTAATCCTTTGGATTAATGGCAAACTATAATATTTTTTTTAAGCTTCGCGTTGTATCCCGTACATGTAGCAGAGTAGGCAGAGGGAAACTGGGAACCTAGTGTTGAGACACTCCATTCTCATTAAGACACTCGCACCCTACTTGCCGTCGTATTCTGGAGGTAATGCGTGTTGAATGGCGTAAACGTGGTAACGGTACCAGAAAATATAGCATTTTTCATTTACTCTATTGGCAATCGAACCCACAACCTGTCGCGTCCACGACGACCTCTGACGGTTGTATAACATACTATAATATACAATATATAGTAGCTTTCACAGTATTAAGTTGCTTCCCGCTAATGTAGTATTAATGGACTCCTAATTATTTAGAGTATTTCCTTTTCATCTTTCTATCAAGTGACGATAGACGATTTTTTTTCATCAATATAAGAAAAATAAAATTTAACCATATCAAATTATTAGTATGGTTGGGGGTTCAATTCCATGCAATGATTTTTTTTATATTTATTGGTACCATTTCTTTTATACGATTTTGTATTAAGGAAACTAACTATTTTGTTTTTTATTTTAATTTCAATTTGAAATAGGTATAAATTATTACTAAATTGAAACATATTCATAGAGTTGTTTTACCTTCACGCTGTACGTAACAGGGTAGGCACAAGGAACCTGGATACCTATTGTTAAGACTCCGTTCCCAGTAAGACACTTCCGTTCCAAATGTTCCGCCTTTCTTAATTCTTTCTGGAGGCATTGCGTGTTAGGTGGCGGAACTTAACGCCACTCTTTGCTTCTTTAACAGAGCGAATAAAATATTAAATATTTCATTTCCTCGAGTGGGAATCAAATCCACAACCTGTAGCGTTTACAGTCACTTGTGCACCTGCGCCACGACTGGCCTCAACATAGAGTTGCTTTATTATATTTAAAAAATATATTTTTCCTTCAAGTTCAATGACTTGTCACCTATTAATTTTTAAATTTAACGATTGTTCTAAATTCAACATTCCCTTGTTATATGACCGAATAGAAATGTTTATCTTACACCTACGTATATGAGGAATGTTACAACTAATAATTTGTTCTTGGTGAGGCCATCGTGGTGTAATGGGACCATCCGAACCTTAAAACGATAGTTGTAGGTTCAATCCCAACTGGGGACAATTCATCATACATCATCACAGCCTTTCGGCACTCACTGTTGGATATATGTCTCCTTCGTCAAGATCTTCACGCTCATCAGCCGTGTGCTATCTGCATCCAGCTCCGTGGAGTTTTTATTTTTTTTTATTTCTCCGCTCTGGCGGTCCGGCTCTGGCTCTACCAGTCTGTCTGGCTCTACCAATCTGTACTGTCACGAGAATTAGACGGGAAGTAGTTTTAACGCTAGGTTCCCTTTATCTTTTTTTTATCTGTTATGCAGGAAGAAACGTGAATCTCTTCTTTTTGTGAATGTCCAATAAAAGAGCGAAAAAAATAAAATATTTAATATTTTATTTCTCGAGTGGGAATCGAACCCACAACCTGTCGCGTTTACAGTCACACGCTTTCATATACATACATACACACATACGTACATACATACATACTGAGATATGGTACTTACACATGTGTTCTTTAAAACCACGTTTTTCCTTCTATTTGTATAATTTATTATGGAGCTTATGCTTTTCCCATTTCCAACTCAAGAGGATTAAAAACCTGTTAATCAAATCGCTAGCTGTCGCGTCGCTTAGAGGGAACTCCCCTAAATCCCCTCATATTATGTATAGTAGTAAAATATGTAACAAATATAAACTTATCGCTTTTGAATTAGGTTCTTTATTTTTTTTCTGTACAAACAGACAGATAGTTAATTTCTGAAATATTTAAGTTAAGCCAAAATACTTATATTTTTTTTAAACATTTTTAAAGTGGTATTCCACACTTAGGAATAAAAAATACTTATTTGAGGCTAGTCGTAGCGCAGCGGCACGACGTGTGACTGTAAAACCGCTTGTGGGTTCGATCACCACTCGAGGAGATGAAATATTTACTTAAATTTATATTTCCATTTCTTCACTTCCACTCAACACGCAATGCCTCCAGAATTCGACAGAAAGTTGGGAATGGAGTGTCTTAACACTAGGTTCCCTCTGCCTACCCTGCTGTGTGCGGGATACATCGTGAAGCTAATTTTATTTTAATTTAAATACTTATTTAGAAAACGTATTAAAAATTTGAACGTAGCGAGACTCGAAGGAGGTCCAGGCAGCGCGGGTTCGAGTCCCGATACGTTAAAATTTTTATACGTTTTCTAAATAAGTAATTTATATTTTTGTTTTAAAATGAAACTAAATTCTCTATGTTGTATGTTAAGTGGCGGAACTTAAGTTTGCTTTGTCTTAACGAAAGCGACCAAATGAAAAGATTAAAAAATTCTTTTCTCCGAGTAGGAATCGAAACCAACAACCGTCGCCTTTGCTTTCATTTCTGCGCCACGACGGCCTCAGTTTTTTTTATTACTGCTTAGATAGCTTTATATTTCAAAGTTCAGCTCAAGCTTCACGCTTTATCCCTGTCAGTTTATACAGAGAGAACGAAGTGTTAAACGCTGTAAACTCTGCATTCTTCTTTCGTGTCGCCCACTGTCCACAACCTCTTCCATTCCCTCCGAGTCTTCATACCTTTTAAGTACCCTCCAATATAACCTACACTATACAAAAAAAAGCGTAAAAATAATTTATAAACTCAATCTTCTGTTATTTCGTAAATTAATAATTTTCTATTTTCCCATTTCGCCGACGCACCAAATAACAGAATGATGTCGGCCTTCAATTTACAAATGGAGTTCGGTTCGGTTATTATTTTTCGGTAGTACCTACTAACTATAGGTATATTTTTGACGTGATGATATTAAATTATGTTATAGAGAATTTTGTTTTGGTATTTCAATTATTTTTGAGTCCAAAATTTGACCAGGTCCAGTCGTGGTGCAGGGGCACAAGTGTGTGAACGTAAACGCGACTAGTTGTGGGTTTGATTTCCACTAGAGGAAATAAAATATTAATTTAAATTTATATTTTCATTTCACCAAATCGCGGCGTTGAGTTTCGCCACTCAACACGCAATGCCTCCACAATTCAGCGGGAAATGGAACTCTAGATTCCCTCTGCCTACCCCGCTGTGTGCGGGATACAGTGTGAAGCTGTAGCAAAAGTTTGATTAAAGGTTCAATTTCAATTTAGTTAAAATGTGATTCTATGGCTTGCGATTGTTGTGAGTTTGATACTAAATCGGTTAATTATTTTCATTAAAAACAAAGCGCGGCGTTAAGTGCCTTGTCGAATTTGGGTGGAAAGTGCAGAACGGAGTGTTTTGACACCACGCTATCTGATGTTAACCAAACACATAAACGCAAACTATTTATGCCTCAAATTATGAAAATATTATCAATTTCTTATGTTTAACACAATCACTCTTATTAGAACCCACACCCCATAGACCTTCACCACTCGACCACAGGTCACTATATTCACATTAGTATTATCCATTATTAGGATACAAAGTTAGAAACGTCTAAACAACATATTCGCTACGTTAGAACCGACCATCATTCGAAATAGACAGCGTATAAACCCAGTTGAGTAGATTTCAATAGAAACCGATATATATAGAGACCAGTCGTGGCGCAGGGGCACAGTGTGACTGTAAAATCGACTGGTTGTGGGTTCGATTCTCACTCGAGGAAGTGAAATATTTATTTACATTTATATTTTCATTTCTTCGCTCTGGTTTCGAGGCAATTCCTCCAGAATTCGGCGGAAAGTGGGGAACGGAGTGCCTTAACACTAGGTTCCCTCTCCCTACCCTACGTTACTGCTGTGTGCGGGATACAGCGTGAAGCTGATTTATTTATTTGATATATATTTGTATATATGGATATGTATGTACGACTTACGCTTCACAAATTTTCATTCAATTATATAAACCAGTTTATGCCTTATCGATAGCCTTGTGAGATTTCAAAGTTAGCAGTTAGGTTGGATACTCGGTTTTCGATTGAAGCAAATATTATATTCTACATTTATTTCAAGGCCGTCGTGGCGCAGTGGAACAAGGGGGTGCGACGTTTGTGGGGTCGATCCCCACACGGGAGATTGAATTATTATTTATTAATTTAATTTCATATCTTCGCTCGGGCACCAAGGAAAAGCCCGGAGTTCGGCTACTCAAAAGGCATTGCCTCAAAAATTCCGGCTTAAAGTGAGAAACGTAGTGTCTTAATACCAGGTTCCGTCTGCCTACTACTATACGCGGAATACAGCGTGAAGCTAACATAAAAAATTTTAAAAAAGGTTTTTTTGGCATATTTTTACCTTCAGATATTGTTATCTTGTAGCTTGACTCATCCTATTTTATTTAGGTATATAGAATCTAATTTTATGATTACGGTCTATACAGTCTATTGCGTTTTATGTTTCCAGAACGAGGAAACGAAAAGGTATTTCATTTACCTAAATATAAATGTTTAACATATTTAATTCTGTTTGTCTTATTTTATAAGATGAATGCTAAATAAAATATATTAATATTATTAAATCAGAAAAATCTATATAATTATATACTCATTTTTTTTTAACTTTTACAACTGAATGTCTAACAGACAACGCATAAACTTAACTATTTACTTAAAAAAATTAAATTTGGTATCTACATAGGACAGAGAGTGTCGGGAAACAAAAAGAGAAAGAGAAGGGAAAGAAACGAGATTTTCCATTTCACGTCCACACAAACAGTCACGGGCGACGCCTAGCTATTCATAAAAGTATTTATTTGTGTTTTTAAATACTTCTTAAACGTTGCTTACACACGAAATCTGAATCGGATTTTATGGAGACCTTCACGCGGTTTAAAATCGCTTTTAACGACATGCTCGTCTTTGTGTTAGCATTGTGTCTAAAATTAAGTATAATGATGCAATTTACATATTACATATGTATATATCGGTATTTTTAAAATTCGATGTAAATCTATTCTATATATTCTAAATAAATATTTCTAAAACGTGTAGGTTATATATGAAATGTTAAACTTTATATATAGAAATATATTATATGAAAGCGCGGCGTTGAGTACCGCCACTCAACATACAATATCTCGAAAATTGAGCGGAAAATGATGATTGGAGAATCCTAACACTACGTATCCTCGGCTACCGTCCTATAAGCGGGATACAGCGGGATACAAGCTAAAAAAAATAACTTTGTTTTTGCGACTGTGACTTTAAAACACGGAACGTATCATTAAAGAGGGGAAGGTAAAATCCTTATCACTCTATACTACATTTTTTATTTAGGTCACTAGATTCGTTTTTTATTTAATAAATTCACTGATTCCACGTTAAATCTGTATCTGACAACATTTTACATTGAAAAAGAAATAAACAAACTAACGTAGCTATCAAATGTATGTAAAATATCAGTTCACTCGTATATTTCGTATAAACAAACATAAAGAACATACAATTTTAATAGTGTACTTTTATTATCTCGCTTTGTTAGCGAGGCAAAGCGCGGCGTTGATTTCCGTCACACAGCGACAGAAAGAATTCAGCAGAAAGCGGAGAACGGAAGTGTCCTAACAGGAACGAAGTGTCTTAACACTAGTTTTTCCCATTTAGTGCTTTACAAGTCCTACGTACATATATTCTTACCAACTTTGTTTTACGAGATCAAAATGCGATAATTCTTACCTAAAAAAAGTGTAAAAATGTGTCTATAATTATTTTTTTTTGTAGTGATTGGCGGAACTCAACGCCGCACTTCCCCTTGTTACCAAAGCGAGGAAATAAAAATATAAAATATTCCATTTCCCCAAATCGGAATCTAATACACAGACCGCCTCTTTAATTCTTCTATTAAAAAAATATATAATATACTTTAAAATCCCAAAATTATTATAATAATTGCAAACCAAACGTTGACAGTACGAAACGGCAATAAACAAATGAACTAGCACAGATTACACCTGGACCTTAGCCAGATGTAGATTACGTAGCACAAGCACCTGTAGCACCTATTCTCATAGATATAAGGTTCAAATTTAACCGCCACGATTTAAACCCACGAGCGAACCGACCGCTAACTACTTTGTTAACTGCAACAACTACTATAATATTATTAAGTTAAACTGTGAACGGAATCTTGGGAACCTGGTAATGTTAGTTTCGTTGTTTCTAATCGTACGGTTAAATATAAATCAAACAAGGTTTAACTTTGATTTTGGTTTTGGATTTGGGAAGGAGTTATTACTAAATCGTGGTGGCAGTCAGCGTTCGATTTTAAACGTGGTTGTGAGTTCGATACCCACTAGAGGAATTGAAATCATTTTCTCTGGTAAAACGCGGTGTTGACTTCTGCCACTCAACGAGCAAAGCTTCCAGAATTCGAAACGAATATATAAAAAAAATCATTTCCACAAACGAGAATTGAACCCACAACCTGCCGTGCTTACAGTCGCATACTAGCCCCTGTGCCAGGAGTAGTCTCAATAGCGTATAATTTGAAATATCACGATTAAAAATATATGACAATTTGAATATGGTGTTACGAATGTGGTCACAGGCCATTTAAAATTTATCGCTTCTTCCCTATCCCATACCTACCTTTAAGTAACATTTTTTTTTACCTTCACGCTGTATCCCGCACATAGCAGGGTAAGAAAAGGGAACCTGGAAACCTAATTTTAAGACACTCCGTTCCCACTAATATCGTTTCCGTTCCCTATTTCCGCCGAATTCTGAAAGCATTGCGGGGGTCAAAATATAAAATATTTCATTTCCTCTATCCGGAATCGAACCCACAACTTATCTCGCTTACACGCTTGTATACATACACCAAAACTGGTCTCATGTTACAACTTAAATTCTACTTAAGCTTAACATAAAAGCGAACTTTCGATAATAAAATGGCCGTCAAAGAGATTGAAAGTGTAATAAAACGTATCTTTAGTTTATGACTTCATATATTTAGACGATAGTAGAATTAGAACTTTTGATGTTTCGTGTGTTCGTATCAGTTGTATAGAATGAAATAAAATAAAAAATAAAATAAATCATTTTCACGCTATATCCCGCACACAGTGGGGCAGGCAAGGGAATTCTGGAGGTATTACGTGTTGAGTGGCGGAACTCAAGATCGTGTTTTGCCTCGAAACCAGAGCGAAGAAATATCAATTTGAATTTAAATAAATATTTCATTTCCTCGAGTTGGGATCGAACTCACAACCAGTCGCGTTTACAGTCATATTTTGTGCCCCTGCGCCACGACTGAGCTCAGTCAGTTCTGTAGAAATTTTGTTAAAGCGTGGTGTATTAGTTTTGAATGATAAAAACCAGTTCTCTCTCTCTCCAAGCACTGTGGGTAGAGAAGATCGAGTGCTACCTTCTGTGCTACATTTTCTACCCTATTTTTGATATTTTGTGAGTTCACCAACAACGCCACACTGCAGATTATTCTCCTGAATATGGAATAAACATTAAGATTTTTAATCATATGCTGATCCATGTATGCTACCATAGGCAGAGGAAGCCTTATCTTAAGATACTCCGCTCTCTACTTTTCGCCGAATTCTAGAGGAATTGTATGTTGAGTGGCGAAACTCAACGCCGCGCTTTGCATCAACACCAGAGCGAAGAAAATTAAAATATAAATGTAAATAAATATTTCATTTTGTCGAGTGGGGATCGAGCCCACAACCAGTAGATTTTACAGTCACACTTTGTGCCCCTGCGCCACGGCTGGCCTCGAATATAAAATATAAAAAATATTTATATATATAAAAAAAACAAAATATTATTTAAAATATTATTTATTTTATATAAGTATATAGATTTTTACTCACGGTCAAGGGCCTTAATCCTCCATCTTACCAAATATGGTAAACAAATACGGCACGTGTGCTCCAGATCCTAATTGTCTTCCTTATAAGGTAAAGATTTACTAAACTAGATATTGGGGCATAAAATTTGTGAATATACGACCGACGTTACATTAACCAGCAAATTTAGTGAGAGAATTCTAATATAGAGTGGGTTTTGTGGTGCAATTGGTATTTAACTAACTCTGTTTGTTATATGTGAAGGGTATTAGTTCGAATTTGTGATTAAAATTAATTTTGTTTCGAATTTGATGAAAAAATAGAGAGATTTGTCACTCTCATTTTATTTTACGCTTTTTCCTTTATGGTATAGCCAAAAAGACAGAGAGTGTCTGCATACCTCGTCCACTGTCATTAACCTCTTTCTTTTTTTTTTCTGACTTGAGACTTTGAGAGGTTTTACGTCGTCACTTCCCTCCAGTACCGTGACTTCCACGTCCAATATTACTGGAGGGAGGTGACGTAAAAATCATAAAACAACACAATATAGATGACTATAATCTGTTTTGGAAGACACACGCGTGTTCCTCCTTGCGTCTCTTACATTTTAAATATTTATGATTCTATTAAGAAAAAAACAGCAAAACAAAAAACAAACACGTCAAAATAAATTTATATTCCACCGCTTAACACAGTGTGATATTTCTCTACTCTCTCTCTTTCTCTCTCTCGTAAATAATAATATTCCTTATCCACATACCTAGTGTGTACCAGGTCTTACACTAGTATGCAAGTGTGGACGTATTCGGCACCGTCCGCGCTATATCTGCTAATATATGAGAGACATATTTCAGGCTCTGTCCCGGTCCCGACGAGCGTTATTGCGCTTACTATAATATATATACGTATGTATGTTTGTTTGTTTGTTTTAGTGCATAAATGTGATGGGGATTTGTTTGTGATTTTGTCTGTCTGTCTGTCTGTCTGTCTGTCTGTGAGCAGCTTACGACTGTAAAGTAAAAACAGAAAAAAAATATTTTTTTATAATAAATTTATTTTTATTAAAGAATTTAAGAGATACGTGAGTTTCGAGTATACGTGTTGAATAACATTTCTCAATGTTCTACCAGATCAAGGAAAAAGAAATAATTATATTTTTTTTCCCTTTTGCTTGTTATTTTTGCTTGTGAATGGGAGTAATGTCTGTAAACGCTACAGATTGTGGATTCGATTCCTACTCGAAGAAATGCAATATTTTATTATTTTCATGTCTTTGCTCTGGCAAAAAAGCGCAGCGTTGATTTCCGCCACTCAACACATAATGCCTCCAGAATTATAGTGAAGAACGGAATGTCTTAACACTAGCTCCCCTCTACCGTGCTATGTGCGTGCGGGATACAGCGTGAAGCATAAAAAACAATAGAAAAAAGATTAAAAAGAAAAAAACAATGGAAAATTTATAATTTAACTATATTTCCCACCCGTCGTTACGCAAACAGGATATACCCGGAGCCGAACGGTAACGGTATGCGTGTCCACTTCCTGTACTGTCTGCGGTTGGATCGGAACTCGTGGAATGCGATCGATAGCTTTGGATGGGGTTTATTTAATGTTATAATGGTATTTAGGTTTTTAATTAAATTCGAGGCCGGTGGCAGAAGCGAGTGACTGTAAACGACGGGTTGTGGGTTCGATTTTTAGTCGAGGATATGAAATATTTAATATTTTCTTCACTAAACTCGCAATGCCTTGAGAATTCGCCGGAAAATGTCTGTAACGGAAGTCTTTGAATATTAAGCGACTGATTTAACACTAGGTTCCCAGGTTCCCTCTGCCTATTTTGCTATGTGCGGCATACAGTAAAAAAATGTATTTAACACGACTACTAAGAAGTGCACACATTATAAAATCTTACTAATATTATAAATGTCAATATTTGTGACGATGGATGTTTGTTAGATTTTCACTCAAAAACTACTGAACAGTTTTAGATGAAACTTTACAGTAATATAGCTGATACATTAAAATAAAATATGGGCTACAATTATTATGAAAAAAATCAGCTATAATACAACAATAAGCTTAAGCGGGCGAAGCCGCGAAGGGCAAAGCCGTCGATGTATATATTACACGGTAAATAATCATCAGACATATCTATCTAGTCTTGTTAAACAGTTATTATCAAAGACAACGTACGTAGATTAATGCGGGGAAATGGGCAATTTGTCAAGATGTCGACAGAATGATAACTTCCTGATAGAATAGGTACCTATGTGAATTTGGGAGAGTTTTGTTTATACTAATATTGTAATTGTAGCTATTTATCGTTTGGCCAGTCGTGGCGCAGGTAGTGTCTGACTGTTAACGTGAATGGTTGTGGCTTCGATTCCCAGTGGAGGAAAGTAAATATTTATTAAAATTTATATTTTCATTTCTTCGTTCTGGTATCGAAGGAAACGTGGCGTTGACTACACTCTATACGCAAAGTCTTCAGAATTCGGCGGAAAGTGAGTGAGGTGTCATAACACTAGGTTCCCTCTGCCTAGCCTGCTCTGTGCGGGATACAGCAAGAAGCTGATTTATTTATTTTTATATAAGAGAAAACCATGGTTGAAGGTTCAATTTGTTTTTATAAGAACAATTTCGAGGCCAGTCGTGGCGCAGCGGCACAAGGCGTGACTGTAAAACCGACTGGTTGTGGGTTCGATCCCCATTCGAGGAGATGAAATATTTACTTAAATTTATATTTCCATTTCTTCGCTCTGGTGTCGAGGTTAAGCGCGGCGTTGAATTCTGCCACTCAACACGCAATGCCTCCAGAATTCGGCAGAAAGTGGGGAACGGAGTCTCTTAACACTAGATTCCCTCTGCCTACCCTGCTGTTTGCGGGATACAGCGTGAAGCTTAAAAAAAAAGAATATTCATAGTTAATGTTATATAAGAGGCAATCCGTGTGCCACAGTATATACTGTAAACGCGACGAGTGTTGGTTCGATTCGCACTCGGGAACGATTATATTTAAATAATTTTCATTTTCCCTTTCTGGTAGAAAAAGGCATTAAGTTTCACAATTATATATTATAATTATATATTTATACAATATCTATATATTTATACAGTTATACAATGTCTTAAAATTGTGCGGAAAGTGGAGAACGGAATGTCTTGTAACTGGGTCCCAATGTGCAATGTGGGATATAGCGAGAAGTTAAAAAACAATTTTTAATATGGAAACTTATCAAAAAGAGTAAATTTTATTATTACAAAGGATTTGTTAGATTTAAATAACTAACTATAATAGCGCCCAAAAACAAGACAACACTACGATCAAAGACATCGTTGGGAACGCTTCGCTTTAAACACGATGTGGGTTCAAATTCATTAGCATACAAGTGTGTTCTTCGCCTGAGTAGATAAGGCTAGACTTAAAATCTAAATTAAAATCGGAATATTCTCGAATCTATGTGTTTGCTTTGAAAATTGTAAAAAATACTTGAAAATTCTTCAAACATCTTCTTTGTGAAAATGGAGAGTAAAACTACCCTGTTTATAGCTGAATATTTATGAAAAACCTGCTTTATGCTGTATCCAGAACACACTAAGGTAGGCAGAGGGAACCTGAAGGGAACCTGTTAAAGAAAATATTGCGTGCTGGCGGAACTCAACACCGCGCAACATAGCTCGACACCTAATATTAATTTAAATAAATATTTCAATTACTGGGAATCGAACCAACAACCAGTCGCGTTTATAATCACACACTTGTGCCTGCGTTACTACTGGCTTCTAATATTATTTCTTTTATACAATAATCCACATGAAGAAACAAAGGAAAAGCTATTGTATTTGAATCGGTTATAGCTTACAATACCATGCCACCACTGTTCCCATATAGGGATGTGCTATCTGACACAATATACTGTATGGAATGTTCTCTCGACGTAAAAGGAAGTATGGGAGAGTACATTAAAAATGTAACATTTATTATACTTTCGAGTTGTACCGTTAAATAAGCTGGACAGTTAGGTTAAAATTAACTTTCTATGGGAATGAGGTTCCCAGGTTTTTATATTAGATTTTAATGTTGTGTTTTTTTCTCTCTTATAACTTCTGTTTCTCTAGTTGTGTTTCATTTAAATGGTTTAAAAAAACATCATCTACTATTTTGATTGACCAAATTGCTACGACGCGCCACGATTGGCCTTTTTTATTTTTATTTATTATATGAAATTTAAAATAAAATACTTATCAGTATGCATAACATTATAAAATATATCTAAGATAACATTAAATAAACAGCTTTTTTCTTCCAGAAATAATCATTCTTTATCACAAACATTTTGGTAGCGTACACACAACTTTTGTTAAAAATTACCTACCGAGGCGCTAACAACAAAAATGGTTACAACATGTGACGTGAAATGGCGCAGGTGTAACGTCGCTTCGAATATTTTATAAAGGAAGTTAGTATTTATATTATGAAAAGGTTTTTTTTTAGCGTCCCACGTACAGCAGGGTAGGCTAAAGGAACCTAGTGTTAAAACGCTCCGTTCTCCAATTTCCGTCAAATTTTAAATTTTAGAATCATCAGGTGTTGAGTGGTAGAACCAGAGCGAAAAATTTAATATTGATTATTTTATTTCCTCGAGAGGGAATCGAACCCAGCTATGAAATGTTATTTGCCTGATATTTGTGGGTATATATGTATATATGAAATATTAGTTTAAGCGACCCCGTTATGATACAGTTGCTATGTGTTTGACTGAACTTGATAATATAAATTACAATTATGAAACCAACGAGGTTAAATTCAGGCCAGTCGTGGCGCCGGAGACCAAGCGTGTGACTGTTAACGCGATAAAACGCGGTGTTCAGTTACGCTTTCATCACACAATGCCTCCAAAATTTTGAACTTTGCAATTTGAAAATGGGGAGCGGAGTGTTTCAGCGCAAAAAAACAATTATATGGGATAGTAGTAGTTCTTTCCGTTTTTTTAGCTTCACGTTGAATACAGCCGCACATTGCAGAGTAGTCAGAGGGAACCTAGTGTTCAGAAATACGTTCCCATTAAGATATTGCTGTTTCTTAATATCCGCCGAATTCTGAAAGCATTGCGTGTTGAGTGGTACGACTCAATGCCGCGTCTTATCTTACTAACGAAATTATTAAACACTTCATTTCCTCAACTGGAAATCGAACCAACAACTTGTGTCCCCGCGCCACAACTGGCTTCCATCGAATACTTTACATAATATACATAAAATATTTTTCCATCACACCTTTTTTCACGCTTCACCAAACCACCCCCAATACAGCAGTTAAGATAGAGTCGCTATCACCATATAATTTTGACTGTATTATACAACTTTATAATCAACTATCTACTTAACTTGTATGCTTTAAAGTTCAAAATCGCTTGAAATATTTAAAGTAATTAATCATTGTCGTGTGTGAGTGATGAATATGACAGTGTGGGTATTAGCTTATGAAATTTAGTGGAGATCAATGTAGTATATTTGACTGGCAAGTGTATAATGTATAAGGGCACCTTATACGGTATATTGGTTTCGAGATTTTTTTTAGAATTTTTTAAAAAGATTAAATGTATTGGGATTTGAAGCTGTGCCTCTATATACTATCCAAACGCTGTGATCACTAAGCTGTACGTTCTAATCAAGCTACGTCGAAACTCTTATATACTTGTTACAATTTATTTATTTTGTTAGCATCTCTGTAGGGAGATTTTAATGTGAAATAAAATGTTAAATGATGCCTTTAATAGTTGATTTTTATTTCTGAGATAGATATTTTATATATTGATTTTTATTTGTTTTGCCAGTTTTTGTATAATCTTAGAGGTCAATGATAAAGCGCTTTAGACTTTATTTTACGGTCGTTTAAAAGTTATTAATGATAATGATGAAATGTTAAGCCTATCCTAGCCTTAAAAAACATTTGTAATATAACGAATTTAAAAAAATAATTTTAAAAATACCAGAGGCCAGTCGTGGCGCAGGGACACAAAGTGTGACTGTAAATCGACTGGTTGAGGGTTCGATCCCCACTCGGGGAGATGAAATATTCGCTCTGGTGTCAAGGCAAAGTGCGGCGTTGAGCTCTGCCACTCAACACGCAATGCCTCCAGAATTCGGCAGAAAGTTAGGAACGGAGTGTCTTAGCACTAGGTTCCCTCTGCCTACCCTGCTGTGTGCGGGATACAGCGTGAAGCTGATTTATTTTATATTTTATATATTGTTTTTTATTTGTTTTGCCAGTATAATCCATAACAAAAAATAATAAAAAAATAAACACAAACAAATATTTACAAATTCAATTATAAAAATTAAACATATCACTTTCATCATCATGCATTACATAGTGACGTGACACGAAAAAAAAAGGAAAAGTAGCCCACATCCCGCGGGACGGCGAGAGTAATGAAAGACACCGAAATCCCAACTAACCTAATATCTTCTGAGGCAATTACAAAAATTAACGCCCCCTCGCAATCCCGCAAATGATTTCGCGATGCTTATTAGATTCCCCTAGGCCCGCCGTTGTTAATCACAGAGATTATGCCGTCCCGCGATCTGGTTGGGATTAGTGATGTAATCCCGGGATGTCTTATTTATTGGGTTGTACGGTTTGCCCGTCTTTGCCTGTTTTCTGTTTTTTGGGTGGGAATGCTTAAAAAATATGTTGTTAGAACTCAGTAGTTGTGTCAGGTACGAGAGTGCCATTGTAAACGGGACAGGTTGTGGATTCGATTTCCTTTTGAGGAAATGAAAGAACAATTTAGCACACAATAGACTAGGGCGGGGGTAACCTGGGAACCGAGAGTTAAGACATTGTTCCCTTTAAGACACTTCTGTAGAAATTTTATAGACATTTTGTTTTGAGTGGCGGATCTTAACGGTCCGCTTTCCCTCGTTACCAGAAAGAGAAAATGACAGTACAGACTTATAATAGAGGCATACCATCTAAAGGACTTAAATCATATTAATTCCAATTCCGGATGTTGTATTCAACATAATTAATTATTCTCAATAAATGTCACTTCAATTGCTCTAAGGATATGTAACTTTGACATGATATAATCAATTATTTTGTCTCGAGTTTAATACCTAATGGCCTGACGTGGCGCAGGAGCGCAGGTGTGTAAACGCGACTAGATATAGGCAAAAGTGCGGCGTTGAGTTGCGCCACTTAACATACAATGCCTCTAGAATTCGGTGGAGAATGGAGAACGGAGTGTGTTAATACTAGATTCGTTCCTAGATATCTTCTCGATCGGGCCGCCTGGTCAGTTTCCATGAGGCGCGGGTTCGAGTCCCGCTACGTTAAAATTTTTATACGTGTTCTAAATAAGTATTTATATATCTAACATCCATTACAAATTGCTTAAAACGTTCAAAACTATAAAAGTATCGTAAATCCTTATAATTAGTGCATTAATTTATACTCAAAAAGTAATAAAATATAAACAAAATACTCAAATGAAGCTTAGACATAATTCAATCACATTAAAATAATTTATTGTTGTGTATAACATACACGTTCCGGTAACCTGGGAGTTCATGTATTTATAAACCAATCTCATCTCTGAGATCGATCTTGAGAGCGATCTTGAGATGCCGTTTTTATTCATATATTAGAATCTATAAATGAAAACGGCATGTCGAGATAGATCTCGGAGTTGAGAGTGGCTTATAAATACGGACTTAATTGTAGGTCCGTAAAACGATTAACGTGAATTAACATTTGAACCAGTAGTTCTAAAGATTAGCACGTTTAACCAAACAAATTTTTCAGCTTTATAATTTTTTGTATATTTAGTAGTTATAATATTTGGAAAGCTCACAAATTTTATTTCTATGCAATATTTTATAAAGTTCCAGTTACACTTTACATTTTACCCCTTACACTCCTGAAAAACTTAACAATTTTCACCTTTCTACGCACAATAGTATCGATTGTGCGTTGTCGTTAAGTCACTTACAAGTATCTATAGAATATTTATCATTAAAACTAGAACTTAGTATAACCAGTTTAACATTAGGTTCCAGTCAGTTAACATACATTTGTACCTGAATCCATATTACTGAATAATATACATTATTGCATTCAACGGCGACGTCCATCCCACGTCGAGTGAGCGTCGCGTCGACATTCAGTTGCTTTGCTAATATTAAGATGGTGTTTAATATGTTTTGTTATTTATTATTTAGTGGTAGCCAGTCGTGGCGTAGGGGTACAAGTAGACACGACAGGTTGTGGGTTCGATTGCCACTTGAGGAGATATTTAATATTCGTAGCGTAGAGTTCCATTCAATTCGGCAGAAAGTGGGGAACGGAGTGTCTTAACACCAGGTTCCCTCTGCCTACCCTGCTGTGTGCGGGATACAGCGTGAAGAGTTCCATTCAAAAAGTAATGGCTCCTGAATTCGGTGGAAATTGGTGAAAATGTGTCTTAATTGTAACGGACTCTAGGTGTCCAAGTTCCCTCTGGTTACCCTGCCATGTGCGGGATACAGCGTGAAGCTTGCGGGTCACGACGGCACTTTTATAAGTTTTAAGAAAACATTGGAACTCATGTAATGATATTCTCGTTTGTTCTTTCTTATATTATTCGATTATATTTCACTTTATTAATTAATGTTTTTTTGTTACAGGTAAAGAATGCTCTTTAATTTTGAAAATATCTTCGTGTTTAGTAAGTTGTTATATTATATTCAAATTTAGATCAGTAGAATATTTTATACAATATGTTTTATATAATAGTACGACGGTCGTGATTTCGATTTCCACTTGGGCGAAGAAGAGAGTATCTTAACCCTTCCCTCTATATTCCCTCTATATACTCATCCTGCTCTGGTATATACTCAAATATATCTCTAATTCGGCGGAAAGTGGAGAACGAAATTGTCTTAATGAAAACAGATTGTCTTAACATTAGATTCCCACGTTCCCTCTGCCTAACCAGCTATATGCGGGATAGAGCGTGAAGCTATAAAAAAACATCTCTATCTTTATCTCTATTTTCTATCTATATCTTCATCTCTTTTTCTAGATTTATTTACTGATATTCTCACATAGTTATACATACATACATAATCTACTAAACATTATACAAACAGGATCGTCAAACGTAATTAACATGGGGGAACAAACACCTTATAATTCTATATAATACCAACAAATATTTGCGTATGAAGTTAATGCGAACAAGGGTTGTAACACTGTGAGAGTTTACATCTACTATTATTATAGGATTAGTTGGTTCTATTATGGTACAATAGAGGATAAAAGGGTTAAATTAAAAAAAAAAAGTTTTTTTGAGGCAAGTTGAGGTGCCTGCACCACAACTGGCGACGGGCTATGAGTTCGATTACCACTCGAGGAAATGAAATATTTATTATTTTCGTTTCCTCGCTCTAGTCACGAGGTGAAGCGCGGTTAAGTTGAAGATTAATGCTATCTCTACAAGATAGAGCACGGGCGTCGCGCAGGGGCACAAAATGTGACTTTAAACGCAACTGGTTGTGGGTTCGATCCCCACTCGAGGAATTGAAATATTTATTTAAATTTATATTTCCATTTCTTCGCTCTGGTCTTGAATTTTGGCACTCAACACGTAATGCCTCCATAATTCGGCGGAAAGTGGGGAACGGAGAGTCTTAACACTAGGTTCCCTCTGCCTACCCCACTGTGTGCAGGATACAGCGTGATGCTGATTTAATTTTTTTTATTTGATTTTCTACAACATAAAAATCTAATCGCGTCTAACTTACACCACCTGCCATACCTTGCCACCGCATTGTTCATGTTTTCGTTGATTAAATTAATTAAAATCATGTGGCTTTGTAATACTTACCCAAATTAGGTAAATATCTGTGGGTAATACTGTTTGTTTGTCACACATACGGATCCTTAGTTGGATATTTTCGAGACATTCAAGACAGTGGCGGGATTTAACTCCGCGGTTTGTCTTGTTATCAGAGAGGTAATAAAAATAATTCGTTCTATCAATTGGGAATCACATAAATTCAGAGCTGTGGTTTCGCAGCGGAATAGAGTCTGACTCTTAACGCAATGGTTGCAAGTTCGATTACCACTCGGAGAATGATATACTATAATTTTTTCACTTCGATAACGATTGATTGATTTCAAGACATACAATATGTAATGTCTTGAAATTGTGGGAAAATTGAGGAACGGAGTGTATTAGCAATGGAGAGTATTTGATTTATGAAAGATATTGCGCAATAATATATTTTTATATTGTGCAACTTGTGAAAGTTATCATTTCAATACTTCTAAACTGATCTTATGTTTTGTATAGTATTTAATACTAAAAAATGTTTGTCTATACATGTAATCTCAACCAATTCAAAAAGAAAAGGAGTCGTGGCGCAGGAGCATAAGCATACGACATCAACACGACAGGTTGTGGGTTCAATTCACACTCGAGAAATTAAACATTTAATGTTTTTTTATATCTTCACTGCGGAATTTGGTGATAAACAGAGTGTCTTAATAGTAGGTTCCCAGGTCCCCTCTCCCTACCCTACTATATGCCGAATACAGCGTGACGCTAAAAAAATAAAAAAAAAATTGACAGATATATTTATATACCAATATAGTATTACTTATTTCACATTATACTGTAAAATAAATATCAACAAAACAGTGAGAAAATCAAACAAAACTCACATACTATTATATCATTTGCACTCTAAATTAGTCTCTATTAGATTCATCATAAGGTTGTTAATATAGCACAAATATAACGCTTTCAATAGCTTAATCTTAATTTAGACCTAATGTCTATGATATTAAGGTACAAAATGCAACTTAGTATTTTGTATGTATAAGGTGTTCGTGCCTCCATACAGTGTTTTGTGATTGAATCCGCTACTAGATGAATGAAATTCTTGGATATCTACCAAAAATTCTTTGTAATATTAATGTTCAAATTGAATTGAATTGCATTGAATTGAATTGAATTGAAGTCTAGCATAACTGTTGACGAGGCAGGTCTCAGCTGGAGCATCCAAATAGATGTTTTTGTTACATACTCGTACGTAACGTACGTTGTATTGTTTACAATTTCAATTGTTTTGGTAAAGACATTGTGTTTTTTTTTGTTTAAATGCATTTTTTTTTTATTTCACGCTGTATTCTTTATATAGGAAGGTAAACAGAGGGAACCTAGTGTGAAGATATTCCGTTTCATCTTTTCTGTTGATTTTTTTTCGAGGTGTTTCGTGTTGAGTGGTTGAACTCAACGACCTGCCCTTGCCTTTTTTCAGGGCAAAGAAATAAAAATTAATAAATAATAATTCATTCTCCCGAGTGAGATTCGAACCCACAAACGTCACGTTTACAGTCAAACGCTTGTGCCACTGCGCCACGACTGTTTCATTTATTATTATTATTATTAATTTTGTTATGTTATAAATTGTTTTAAAGCTTCTTCTCGAAATATTGACAAAGTCAAATATGACACGTCACTCCTTATTCTAATTTAAGATCATTATCTTAACACGCAATATCTTAAAAAAATGACAGTTCGTGAGAAACGGAATGTCCTAACACTAGGTTCCCTCTGCCTACCCTGCTATATTATGGAGATACAACGGGAACCTAAAAAACAAACAAAAAAAGAGAAAGATAAAAATAATGATTTAAGTTCCAATTAAACACTTTTCACCCCATATACAAAAAGAGATATTACATTTAAAAGTTTTAAATGTAAATGAAAAAAAGTTTTAAATGTGATCGGGCGATACCACAAAATTTAAATTTTGTGGTATCGCCCGATCGATGTTTGCTTTACAACGAATATGTATGTATGAATGTATGAATAGTAATAATCATTGAATAATTACCAGTTGAGGCCAGTCGGGGCGCAGGCGCACAGAGTGTGAGTATAAGCATCTGGTTGTGAGTTTGATTCCCACTCGAGAAAATGATTTTTTTATTGATATTTATATTTTCATTTCTTTTTGCTCTGATGTCGAGGCAAAGCGCGGCGTTGAGCTCTACCACTTAACAAGCAATGCCTTTAGAATTTGGCGAAAAATGGGAAACGCAGTGTCTTAACACTAGGTTCCCTCCGTCTACCCTGCTGTATGCAGGATACAGCGTGAAGCTCATTTTTTTTAACATTTTGTATTTTTTTGCATATTTCAAAACTATTTTTGATGTGGTGGCTATGTTTTTTATTATTATTATTAATACACGTTATCAATATATGAAAATTTTATCCACATTCTAAATTTTTTTTGTACTAAAATAAAGAAGGAAAAATAAATTCATTTCAGTTGCTTAATTACATGAAAAGTAAGGATAGTTTTCTTATCTTGTTAATTACTAGTCAGTAATAAACAGTACGCAGTTTTATTAAGGGGCCTCAAATAAAAAAGAAAGTTTTTTTTTATCTTTGATTAGGTGCTACAAAGCGTAACAAGTGGTTTCCGACACCTAATTTGTAAGATATTTTAAATAGATACAAACGGGTAACTGGATGTATGTATGTCTTGTACAATTGTACATATCTACAGAATTTAGTGTAAACTTGGTTATTTGTTAATGTAATATCTCCATGAAATCTTGAGATAAATTGGCCCTGACAGGCGAACAACAAACTGATCCTATATTTTTTTTTCTTTAAAGAAAAAACACTAAAAACGTAGTGATGCGACACTATCTCTGTACAACGTAGATATAACTAAACCAACCGCTCACTACCAATGATCACATCACATTGCCAGGTGAGGAGCTGAAAGCAGTGCCTGAGTGATTGATACCTTATTACGTTTCCCATAAAAACGAGTTATCTGTAAATGGTCAAGTGGCACCTTTATATGAATGTATTTTATACAAAAAAAAACATAGTGTTTCGACACTATCTCCATATAAAATATCTGACTAAGCTAAGTGTGCTACAACCTTTAGGAATCAATAGCACCGGTACCACGGCGTTAATCACGGTTTAATCGCCAGCTACCGATAATAGTCCTAGTTAACGCAGTAATAGCGGATCGTCGTATTACAATTCGATATGGCGGGCTTATCAAATTGATTTGCTTTCATTGTTTTTAATTTAGATTGAAGTAATAATATCTGTTTCTTGTGATCTAGTGTCAGGACACTTCGTTTCTCATAATTTTGGAAACTTTACTTATTGAGTGGCGGATCTCAACGCTGCGCGTTGTCTTGTTACCAGAGAGAGATTAATTAAATAAAAATAAATCAATCCCAAAATCAAATCAAATCCCACTCCCCACTTTTTCGCCGTTTTATTCGAGGCATTGTGTGTTCAGTAGCGGAACTTAACGCCGGGCTTTCACATTGTTGCCACAACGAAGAAATTAATATATTAATATATAATAATTTTTACCTGGAGTGTGGATCGAACCCACAACCATCGCGTTACAGACTCATCCTTGTGCCCCTGCGCCACGAAGGCCTCTATTTCTATTTTTTATATTAGATAAACAACTACATTATAAACAAAACACAAGTGTATTTTTTCAAGGAAATAATATAAATCCCACCACTATATCCTATTTGAATCTTTTTCCACGGAGAAAAACCTTAACAATCTTTAATAGATGTAATAAATTTCATATAATAGACAAGGGTTGGATTTTCGTCGGTGGAACAGGGGATTAACCTGTCCGCAACCCGGATTATCCCGCCCAGGATGTTGGTGTTCCGGGATTCCGGGATGTCGAGATTCCGGGATTCCCAGGATTGCCGGACAAGTGCATTGTTAGTATTTTGTCTGAACTGGTTATTTTTTTTGTTGTTAATTAATTTGGCTTTTGGACATTTCTTGGTTTTGGATATTTATATGGTATTTTTTAGTTTTTTTGTATATTTTTTCTGTGCCTGGGGTTCTGTTTTGTACACGGCATTGTTCCAGGTTTAAATCTTATACTTGTAGCGCTTATAATGTTTGACATTTGGTGGAAGCGAAAAAAAATAGTGCTTTTACGGTATATAACGCATATAGTAAGGTAGAGCAGAAACGCAGTGTTAAGACACTCTCACGTCTCTCACGTCTCCCGTATAATTTTATAGCCTTTAATATATTGCGTGTTGAGTGAAAAATGCACAGGAAAATAAAAGTATATCATTTCACAGAGTGGGAATCAAACCCATAACCGTCCAAACCCAACGCTGTGCTAAATTATGAATTGAATAGATCGTAATCAGTATAGCTTCAAATAAAACACTATAAGCTTAAATTTTATGATTCAATTAAAGTGACTTGTGAATGCTTTTTCAATAAAATCAAATTACCAACACCAATTATCATCACCGATCGCGTCATTTACTGCATTTGTTTACGGGCAACACTGAATGTTGAACTTTAAATAAAAAATATATATATTATTTATTGTTTTTTTTTTTTTGTACTATAACTTTTTTTCTCTGCCTGTTGCTGTAAAGTGAGAACTTAATTCTATGTATAAGTATAATACAATAACTTAAATACTCTTTTTAATAACAACTTTTGTCGACAATATCTTAGAATGCAATAAACACGACTGCCGTGTCGTTTGTGCTTTTATTGGAAATCAACCGGAAAAGACACTACTTAATATAATCGGTATTCGGAAACAATATCAAATGACGTCCTCATAATTCCAGTGAAACTTGAATAAAAATGGGATATTTAGAAATAATGCTTTAAAAATATAAGTAAATTATGCTAACACTATATAAATAAATAAAAACTTTTTTATATAAATAACGGAAAAAATACCATTACAAACTAATATTTGTAGTTCATTTCATACAAAGTGAATGAATAAGCTTGCACACTTAAATTTATAAACTTTTATAAGTTGTACTTTCCTTGATTTCTTCGATATTTCAAGGTAGTAAGTAACCTTGAGAAATTTATACGGGATATTTGAGTCTGACTCGCATTTGGCCGGTTTTATATTTTGGATATGATCAAAGTTAAAATAAGCAAACGCGAGTGGGTCTCGTCCACCATTATCCCGTACAAAGATTGGAAGTCTCGAGTTTTTCCTGAAATTTAAACTTAGCTTAGCTAGAGCTTTAATACAAAATTTATAAGTTACCTGTAACAGATGCTAAATTTCATAATTATAGGTCGACCGGAAGTACTCTATTCATTTTAATTAGCTTTATAGTATCGAGATACGCGTTTTTTGCGATATAGACGGCAATATTTTTAAGTAGATGTAAAAATACAATCTTTTTCAGGAAATTAAGGGACCGTAGATATGAGTAAATAATTTGATTTTCAACTCAATATCTCCAAGCGTTCCTTAGGTAAAGGCTCTTGACAGACAGACAGACAAATGTTCAGACAACAAAGTGATTATATTACTTTAAAGATAAGTTCTATATAAGATTTTAGTCTTTTTAGTCTGCCACAAATTTGGGTAGAGAAACAACGCAAAACGGAGTGCTTTGTCACTAAGATCCCAGCTTACCCTGTTACATACAGGATACAGCGTGAAACTAAAAAAAACTCACTAATCTCGTTTTTTAGTTTCAAATTTTAATATCTACATATACGGTCGCTACCCCAATTCATCCCTTTATAGTGCGAACAGAGCGATTTCACACCACGTTTAAAATTAACGTGAGAGTTAACCGCGTGCGGTTAAAATTAACCAATCAGTTAACAACGTACGTTAACTACGTAATATGTAATTAAACTATTTTAATATTTTAACACTTGGTGCATTTGGATAGGTGTAAAACCGAAAATGCTTTTTGCGGTGACAGAGATTGTTTTAATATTTAATTTATTTAAATAAGCTTCGCGCTGTGTACCGTACACAGCAGGGTAGGCAGAGGGAACCTAGTGTTAAAACACTCCGTTCCCTATTTTCCGCTGAATTTTGGAGGCATTGAGTGTTGAGTGGCAGAACTCAACGTAGTGCTTGGCTTCGGGACCAGGACAAATAAATAAAAAAATGAAAATATATTTAATTTCCTTGAGTGGGGATCGAATTGTCGTCCTGAGCGTTTACAGTCACTCGTTTACCTACGTTACGACTGGCCTCAATTTATTTGAGATAAATGTTATAATTATACAAACATAAATACAAGTAGATATATTTTTCAGTATCACGCTGTATCCCGCAAATACATATACCCCTTGAATAGGAATTGAACTCATTACCTACGTCTACTTTTATCCATAAATTATACTGATCGATATGACCTTTTTATATGGAAAAAAAAACAACTTTCACATAAGTTCTTATATAATAGAAAAAAAGATATCACTAACTTCAGTAAGAGTAAAGTAAACACGTTAAAAATATGATGAATAAACACAAAAAAATGTACTCAATATTTTTATAGAAATACCCATTATTGCCTAACAGTGAAATGTTTGCCAGAAAGATAATATTTTAAGTAAAATTCCAGTGGCTAATATTATATACTTTATAAAGTTATATTTCTTTATAAATATAACTTATAAAGAATTAATTTTAGTTACTCGAGTGGGTGTTCTTTATAAGGATTTTAAATATGTTAATACGTTAGGCCGTCGTGGCGTAAGGGCACAGGCGTGCGACTGTAAACATGACGGTTGTGGGTTCGATGCCCACTGGAGGGAGCTAAATTTTTGATATTTTCATTTCCTGGCTTTGGAAACGAGGTATAGAGCGGTGTTGGAAGCTGGTAATTAATACGCAATGCCTCATGAATATCATGAATTCTGCGGAAACTGGGCAATGGAAAAAAAATACGAGGAACGGAGTGTCTTAACGTAGGTTCCCAGGTTCCGTCCTATTGCGGGATAGAGCGTGAAGCAAAAAATATATATTTATTTTTTCATCAATTTTACCTCACTTGTAACACTTCATTAACATAATAGGTACAATGTAATCTAATATTTCTAAAAGTGACCCCCTTTACTCCAGATGCGACAGTGATAAGGCACGATCTTAGCTCGTTGTGTATAATATCCCTACTTAGTAGAAACCGCACCAAAAATGCTATAGCCTATTATCATTTGCCTTGAAACAGGTATTTTTAAATTTCTTTTGGGTAATTTGGAAATTTTATGCTACTTCCGCAGTTATTAGTTTAGTTAGTAGTATTAGTTTTAGCTTCACACTGTATCCCGCACTTAGCAGGGTAGGCTGAGGGAACCGTGTTTTACGGCACTTTGTTCCCTTTAAGACACTACCGTTTCCCACTTTCTCCCGAATTTTTGAGTCATTTTGTGTTATGTAGCAGAAATAAAAATATTAAATATTTCATTCCCCCGGGTGGGAATCGAACCTACAAACTCTGCTTCACTACGGCTTCTATAAATACGTATATATGATAAATTCGTATTGATAGGATATTAGGAGATTATCTTGCAAATTTCTAATATCTCGCAATCGACATTATAGGAACCTTGTGAACCTTGTTCTCCAACTGCAACTCCGCCCAATTATCAAGACATTTTGCTTATCAATGTGGAATAACACTTCAAAATTATGAAAATCGCTTAGTCTTGCCAAACCTCTAGAACAACTACATTACTAAAATAAATTCTCTCACTGGAATTAACCCAAAACTATCACCTTTCCAGCCACGACTGGGCCATAAAGGTATTTTGAACCAGCAAATACCACTAGTAGTATGGCTTGTGACAGATTATAGTTTCAACGAGGCATTCTCTTAATAAAGCTAAAGTTATCGCATTTCTGAGTAAATTGTTTCCTAGAAATATGATGATATTACATAAATTGTTTATTAATTAGACACGTTGTTTGTTATATACATATTGTATCGGAATTTTGTGGTCGTAGGTTCAATTAGAATGTTTATTTTTTTTAGCTTTATCCCGGTTGTAACAATATAGGCAGAGGGAACCTTGTATCACCTTTGTCTACTTAATTTCGTATATATACATATACAGTATTTTTAAGTACGTAGTAACCTAGTGTTAAGATACATCGATGCTTGTTGAGTAACGGAGCTTAACGCAGCCCTTTTGCCTCATTACCATAGCGAGAAAATGTTAATATCAAATATTTTATTTACTCGAATGGGAATCGAACCCACAAGCTCTCGCGCTTACAATAGGGCGCTTGTACCCCTGCGCTACAACTATTACAGAAATATAAAACCTTTAAATTCTCCTATGAACAAATTTCATTGACAACTTATAAACTGGAAAATCTTTAAAATTATTATTTTTAGCTTCACGCTGTATCTCTCATATAGCAGAGTTGACAGAGAGTAGTGTTAAATCCGGTACAAACTTTCCGCCTACCTTTCGAGACATTGCGTGTTAAGTAGCGAAACGCCGTGCTATATCTTGTTACCGGAACGAACTATTAAATTAATTCATTCTCCCAACGGAAAATCAAACCCAAAACTGTCGAATTGACACCCAGATGCAAAACCGATGCATTATTACCATTAAATCATCAAAATATTTTTTTATTTATTCACCAACCAACATTGGTTCCTCTTTAATTAACTTTTTAGGAACCTATCCCATTCCAACAAGAACCCTAGCCTCCAATAATGGATGGATCTCGAGGAAACACTGGAAACGAAGTCACACAAGCTAAAATAATGCTTACACAGCAACGTCTCTCACAGACGGACGGACAGCGCTGATTGATTGTCCTCCACTAGGGTTGGTGACGATGTGGATATATGGATTAAAATTGTGGAGAGTTTTACCTTTTTCTTTTTTTTGGTTGGGCTTTTTTTTCGATGAGGTAGATTTTAAGCTAAGTGCTTTTAGTGTAATTGTAGTTGTATTTTTTTATATTATTAGATGATATATTATTGTTAATATTAGTTTAAAGTAAAAAAAATGTAAACTAAAAAACATGCAACTGTAAACGTTACGGTTTCAAGTTCGATTACCACTCGTGGAAATTAAATATTTTTAGTGTTTTGCATTTGCCTCGCTTTGGCAGCGAGGCAAATCGCGGCGTTGAGTTCCACAACTGAACACGCAATGCCTCAAAAATTTTACGAAAAGTGTGGAACGGAAGTGGCTTAATGGCATTAGAGTGTCTTAATATAAGGTTCCCGGGTTTTTTCTGCCTACTCTACTGTATGCTGGATAGTAGAGCTAAAATATATGAATAATAGTTACTTGGGCTACCAAATTTCTATATATTTATGTTAACATAGCTCGTATAAAACTATTTAATGTGGAAAGAAGCTCTAGTACAAAGAATTTAAGTCTGTCAATATGCGAAATATTTTTACCCGACTACGGCGAAGCAAAAAGGAGGGTTATGATTTCGATCTGTATGTGTGTATATATGTGAGTATAGATATGCATCTGTTCCCACAGAACTTCTAAACTACTTATCACAGTTAGACAAATGAGGTGTCGTTACAAGCCTCTTCATCGTAAGCTGGTTATAGAGTACGGGGGCTTAAAGGAAAGAACAAAATTTTTTTTTCTTTACGGTGTCGTGTGTGGTATCAAAAGAAACTTAACACATTTCAAATATTTAAATATACACTGTATATAATAACATGACTCTCCGTAAAAAGTTTAGAATTTAAATTAAAAAAAAAAATCTAAGAGTGATATGCTCTATCTTTGTAATAGCTATTTGCTCGCCAATTTTTCAAGTATACTTGTTGTGGTTCAAGCGTGGCTTAAGTATATTTGGTTGAGTCAGTCACATTCTGGCTTAAAAGACATATAAACAAATTTAAGATTTAGCTCAATTTTTGAACTGTTAATATATAATATTTCGTGAATGAGCGAATGATTTATAATTATATTAATATCCTTCTATCTACTTAAAGTTTGGAAAGAACTGTTAAAATGAAAATAAATCAGCTTCACGCTGTATCCCGCATACAGCAGGATAGGCAGTGGGAACTTAGTGTTAAGACACTCCGTTCTTCACTTTCCGCCGAATTCTGGAGGTATTGCGTATAGAGTGACGGAACTCATTGCCGCGTTTTTGCCTCAACATCAGAGCACAGAAACTGAAATATAAATTTAAATAAATATTTCAATTCATCGAGTGGGCATCGAAATATTTTTTGCCCATGCGCCACTGGTCTCTGAACTAAAAGAACTGTTAAAATGTATTTTTTTTATATATTTATTAATTTCTTTGTAAAAGTACTATGTCACGAAATATGGATGGTAAAACACGTTCTTAATTAACGATATTTTCAAAAGTTGTTATATTATGTCATATTTAAAGGCAAAAGCCCGGCGTTGAGTTCCGCCACTCAACACGCAATGCCTTAAAAATTCAACGGAAGGTGGGGAGCGGAGTGTCTTCTCGGCGGAAGGTTTCCTCTACTTGCTACACTGCCATCTGCAGGATACTGCGTGAAAATAAAATAAAAAAATTAAATATAGCTTTTTTTTTAACATTTTTATAGACTTATTCCACAATTAGGAAAGAAAAAGCGGGACTCGACTTCAAGTTCCGTTACGTTCAATTTTTTATACGTTTTCAAAATAAATAAAATATACTTATCAACCCTAAGCGTGATAGTAAAATGTAAGCGGGAAGCGAGCTCTCCGACTTCTTAATCTTTGAAACGGATTTCCTAGCATCGGATTGCGAACAAAGATTTTCTTATTTCAGCGACGCATCACTACTGTTTCAGAATGTTTAAACTCTTTTATATCTTTTATTTATTGGTGAGAGACTAATAAATTATATATAAAACTAACTATAGGTCATCGTGGTGTAGTGGAACAAGAGTGTGACTGTGACAAGATGGTTGTAAGTTCGATCCTCACTCGCGGAAATAATGTTATATTTTTTTATTTCCATTTCGTCGCTCTGGTACCAAGACAAAAGCCCGGCGTTGAGTTCCGCTACACAACACGCAATGCCTCCAGTATTCTATGGAAAAAGGACAACGGAGTGTTTTAATAATAGGTTCCTCCACGTCTACTTTATCTGCAAGACACAGCGTGAAACCAATAAAAATGCTAGTTAGATATAAACATTTTGATTTTTTTAGCCTATTTCACATACAAAAATTTTTACATTTTAAATCCTACTATAAGAGTTGAACTCTTACTACTCCAGTCAGATTGTTTGGAATATTTCACAGTTTACCTCGTTTTGGACTAACAAACCTTTTATTAGAATAGACTAAATTGATATTTTGAACATTTTTTAAGGTGTTGTTCCACACTTAGGATAGAAAATATTCTAAAAACCATCTAATAATCAGAGAGGCGTAGGTTCAAATCCCCGCTACATTTAAATTTTTGTACATTTTTTGTTTCGTGAAAACTTGATGCGGGTTTTAAATTGTCACTTGACTACTAAAATTGATTACTGTAATTAATAAAAATGTTTATTCCACCAATTTGCTTCCATCTCCTCTACATTATGTCAAATCGGTCTTTTTGATTTTATTTTTACTGACAAAATCTATTTTAATTAAACACAAGAATTGTACCAAATCTCTCGTTACTAGTACAAATTGAACCCACAACCACCAATCAAACACCTCTACTCTATCACATAAATGAAATTCAATATAGTAGGGGAGAGCGGGGTTTGTTTTAACGGAGGTAAGAATTAACAATCTTATTCCTACCAAACGTGACGATTTAAAAATATGATACTCGGTTTAGGAAATGCTATATACACACTATATGTAAAGCGCAGCGTTGAGTTTCGCCACTCAAAACGCTATGCCTCCAGAACTCGGTGAAAGTGGGGAACGGAGTATCTTAACACTAGGTTCCACTTAGGATACAGCGTAAAGCTGATTTAATAACCAAAGCATGTTATAAATAAGATATATAACAAAAAATCTTATTGGATATTAACACTAATAACTAACGTCCAAAATTTGTTACCATCAGCCCCACTCTCCCCTACACTAGCTACATCCGTATCCATCACAAATCGTATCGTCTATATATTAAACAGACACTTGATAAATCGCAACTATACACAAGTGATGAATGGGGGGACCCTCGGTGATTTTAGGGTAGGGACGCTCGGACGGAACCCTACTCTTGTTATCGGAATTTAGAGATGACATGAAAGATTTGGACTTGGTTCCACCTTTTGGTTTAGTTGAGTTTTGTTTTTGTAGACTGTTTTAAGTAAGCTTTCGAATAATTTGGACTGCAATTTAGTTTTATTTTTAAAATTAAATAGGTTTGATAAATAATTTTATTGGACGTGTTTTCATCTAGTTAGAGACCGTCATGGTTTAGTGAGACAGCTTGTGGTTCTGGGTCACAAACCGCGGCGTTGAGTTCCAATCAAATCAAAATATAGTAAAATTGTTATTTAAATTTTTCAAAAAATATATATACATATAATTGTAAGAGGTTGTGCGTTTATAAATTGGTTAATAATAAACCTAATGTATTGTAATAAATAATAACTTTACTCAACCGTCTTTTGCCTTTTTTAAAAAGATAAAGAAATCGAAGTAATTCTTTATTCTGTTCTTAGTTTTCCTAATAATATCTTTTTCTTTATTTATCTTATTTTCTAATCACGCTTAATCCCGCACCAGGTTCTCTCTGCCTACCGTGGTAAGCAAGATAAATAAAAAATATTTGTTCTACAAATACCTTCAACACGAATGCCCTTTTAGAAAACCAAAAAAAGAATACGCTTCGAACACAAAAATCTATACTAGTTTCATATTTTATAAAGAAATACCGACTTAGAGGAGGATTGTAAAAACATTTTCTGACATAAATTCTTACCGCAGCGCAGCTTAAGTGGTCACCCGATGCTGGGTCTAATGACAAAGTGTATGGACTTAATAGTGTCATGTATACAGTGGCCTCAGTGGTCTCGGTGGCCTGAGTGAGTTTTATTTGTAAAATTTTACAAGTCAACTTATAAAGAAAAAACCGTTTTGAGGCACGGAGGCTTGGAGGAATGAATTGTTTTTGTTTTCTCGTTTTGATAACATGATAACGTGCGGCGTTGAGTTCCGTCATTCAACATGGAATGTTTAGAAAATTGGGAAATGGAATGTGTCAACATTAAGTTCCCTCTAGGGTGGGTACCCTGGGTGGGCACCTATATGCTGGATACAGCGTGAAGTCAATAATTATAAGTATATATTGAGGCCAGTCGTGGCGTAGGGGCACAAAGTGCGACTGAAAAACCTACTGGGTGTGAGTTCGATCCCCACTCGAGGAGAAATAATATTTATTTAAATTTGTATTTTCATTTCTTCGCTCTGGTGTCGGGGCAAAGCGCGGTGTTGAGTTCTGTCAAAACGCAATGCTTCCATAATTCGGCAGAAAGTGGGGAACGGAGTGTCTTAACACTAGGTCGAAACTTTACAATAATGCATATAAGCTACAATTTCCTCACATTGTATCCTTTACATAGCAGGGTAGACAGCGGGAACCTAGTCACGTCACAAAACACGTCGTTCCCCATTTTTTACGGAAATCGGGAGGCATTGCGTTTTAGGTGGCGGAGCTCAACACCACACTTTGTTTCGACACCAGAGCGAAGAAATTAAATTAAATGTAAATAAATGAAATATAAATTTATAAATCAATATTCCATTTTCTCTAATGGGGATCGAACCCACGACAAGACGTCGATGTCTGTGCACCACGACTGGCCTCGAAAAATTGACTATAATATAGCAATAAGCTTAAGCAAGCAAAACCGCGTGCGAGCCGCTACTAAGCTAAACGTGTACTAAAGTAAAATATAAGTGAAATATGCACATTCCGTACATTGTCAAGCGTACACTGCTAGTTTCCAACGTATGCGACAATTTCGCCCCCCACTAAATCACCGATGGACTCCATCCAGAATAAATTGATCGTAAATCCTTTATAATCCCGACGAATTTTCGAAATGGCGCGAATGTACTCGTTCCGCGTTTCAAGTGAGTTAGAGCCTTTTCGGTGTTGGACGTTTTATTTGGGTTTTGGATGGTTGTGTGGCACCTTATGGCTTAGTGGTTAAAGTTGATTTTTTACAGCGTTTGTGTTGTTTAGGTTGTAGGGTCTCTTTTAATTTTTTTAAAGGTATTTTTTTTGTTATCAGCTTCACGCTGTATGGGGCTGTATTCAAGTATTACGTAAGCAGTTTTTTTGCAATTAATGACCCCCCAATTAAGTAAATATTTTATCTCCTCGAGTGGGGATCGAATCCACAACCAGTCGGTTTTACAGTCACACCTGGTGTCGCTGCGCCACGACTGGCCTTTAGTATTTTTTTGTCGCTATTTTTATTTTTTATAAATGATGAGGATTTTGTGAGATGCTTTTTACTCCACTATGAGGTATTGCTAAACCACTATGAGGTCAGACGTGGCGGAGGAGCACAAACGTGTGACTACAAGCGCCATGGGTTGTGCATTCGATTCCCACTCGAACAAAATAACATATTTAAGATTTTCCTTGCGTTTCGCTCTGGTAACGGCGTTAACTTCCAGAATTCGGCGGCAAATGGAAGTTTATAAGTGCGAACTAAGTGTCATAACATTAAGTTCCATACCCTTGCGTGAAACAGGTTCCCTTCACCTTGCGTGAAACTATAAAAATATATATAATTATTTTAAGTTCTATTTTGGTTTTATGCTTCAATAGCCTAAAACTGACTAACTAATTTTTACATTTGTGAAATGTCTGAATAAACACGACAATTGTAAGTTTGATCTCCACTCGGGAGAATGAAACATTTAATATTTTCATTTCCTAATCTTCTAGTAGTAATCTTAATAGGAACGGAGAATCTTAACACTAGGTTCCTAGGTTCCCTCTGTCTACCCTGCTATGTGCAGGGATACAGCATGAAGTTAAAAAAAATATTATCACTTGTCGGCTGCGGTAGAACATCATAATATATATGTAATACGAAAGTGAAGTCCAAAACATCTTCATTATAAAATCTCTTCGCCTTTTCTACCATTTGTGAAAGAAAAAGTCGAAGCTAAAGTGTACTTACATAGCTTCCTCTCCTAAAAGTAATAACTAAAATAGTTTAAGATAAAAAAAAGATAAAAGAAATAAGGTTCACAAAAAAATAAAGAAACGAAATCTCCATACAAGTCATACTAAAGATAGCGACCATTTAGTAAAATAATATTTCCCAAATACCAACCCTGGGTCGTTCCCGGGGGACGTAAATTTTGAAACACTACCTCTGATACGGACTGAGTTGAGATATAAATGCTTGTTGACAAAATATCTCATGAGAACTGTGAAGGACGTTTCGACCTCATATATTGAAGTATGTATTAAATATTTTACTAAGAATACCGTGAATTGGGTAAGATTTTTGTTGGTAACTTTGATGTTAAAGGCCTTTTCTTTAGTACCATTTTTTTAAATATAGGATTTTTAACGTGTAGAATATTTATTTTAAAAAAAGTTCTACACGTTCAAAATGTATAAAAAAATCTTTACATTTGTCTAAAAACTATATAAACTCTAAACGCGACAGGAGTTCGATTCCCACTCGAGGCTCTATATTTAATATTTTCTCGCTTTGGTAACGAGGCAAACTGCGGCGTTAAATCAACACGCAATGCCTCCAGAATTCAGCAAAACATGGTTCTCAGTCTCATCAAAGTTTTATTTCATCCTTAATTTTTACTTCTAAAATTTCCCGTCCAAATTTCAAGACATTACGTCTCCTCTTACCAGAACAAGTAGTAAACAAAATACCTACATTCCTCCCATTGAGAATCGAACCCACAAACTTCGTAATAGCCACTGCCACGGCGCCATGCTTCATAATTTTCAATTTTAATTAAAAGCGAATATATTTACTACAGTTATTCTAATTAACAGCTGTAAGACCTCAGTGGAATGGTTCGGTCTATACAAAACCCAACCCTTTGATGCCATATTAATAGTAAAACTAAATCTTAGATATTAGTATAAATCGATATTTGCATCAGGTTAGGGTTAGTGTTTATTTTTTAGCTTCCTTAGTGTTAAGACACTCCGTTCCACCTTTTCCGATGAATACTGGAAGCATTGCGTGTTGAGTGGCGGAACTCAACGCCGCACTTTGCCCCGACACCTGTTAATGTTACACAATTGGTCCCTGCACCAAGACTGACTTGGTTTATTTCTTAATTTGCATTATTTATTTAGCTTCACGCTGTATCCAGCATATAACGGGATAGACAGAGTGCTAAGACACTCCGTTTCTTATGTACTGTCCAATTTTCGAGACATTGCGTGTCGAGTGATAAAACTCCATTCCACATCTTGTCTAACCAAAGCGAGAAAATGACAATAACTGATCCCCACAAACAGAAATCGAATCCACAATCATTACATTTAAAAACACAAGCTGTGCTACTACGGCAATTTTATCTTAACTTATTTATCTTAGTATTTATTTCTCAATAACTATGGCATCTTAACACAAACCGTTAGACAACCAGAAATGGTTATCAATATCTATATCGATGTCGATATAACGTAATTAAGTAATCGATTGGCCACCGATTAATTAAGACGATAAGCATATTATATCGATGGAATGCTGATTATGACCAAAACTATAAGAATTAATTATTAATTGAACTATTCATTACGTTTCTTCTTAATGGGAACGGTTTGTTTTAAATCTAGGTTCCCAGGTTCCCTCTGCCTGTCCTGCCATATACAGGGTAAAGCTAAAAACTTTATTTATTATTATCGGTTTTCACTGTAGCGTGGAAAAGTTGCTATTAAATTCCACATTTGCAGTATCACTAACTATATTTAATACTTTGTGAAGCTATATGAAGATCGAAATTTATATTTATATATTTAATAAGAATTCTGTGCATGCCCTTCATATTTCGATCTTGCCCTAAGACAAGGCTCGGCGTTGAATTTCGCAGCTCAACACGCAATGTCTCGAAAATTGAAAGGAAAATGGGGAACGGAGTGTATCAACAGTCTATCGAGGTTCCTTCTGCTAACCCTCCTACATGCGGGATACAGCGTGAAGCTAAAAACAAATTATTATTATATGAGAGTTTTCATTTACAACTTTTCGTAAAATTTCATACAACATAATTTATATCCGAAACAAGTTAACGTAACTTTCTCTAATGTATTGTGAAAACGATTTAAAAGCTCCCTTTTACAGCTTAAATTTCCGTTTTCGGTACATTAGGAGATTAGCTTTGTCTATCAACGTGGAGTGCTGAGTGGAATCGGGATTTGAACTGGGAACTATCGCATATGGAACATAGTAAAATTGCAAATACGCTACAATATATCTTTTTCATCTTTACGCTGTATCTCGTTTGTAAAAGGAAAGGCAGAGAGAACTCAGTGTTAAGACATCCCGTTTCCCACTATCCGCCGCTAGAAGAATTGTGTGATATGTGGCGGAACTTAACGCCGCGTTTTGCCTTGTTAGTAGAGCGAAGAAATAAAAATATAAAAAAAAATATTATAATTAGGAATTGAACTCACAACCGTGGCGTCTAGTGTAACTCGTTTGTGTGCGACGTCGTCAATGTTATTGACTGAGGTCCGCCACTCAACAAACGATATTTCCAAATTGTTTTCTCTGCCCTTCTTATTATAAAAGTCTATAACTGAAAAAACTGATATATTGATGAAATTATTCATAATTTAATATATTTTATGTTTACATAACTTTTTAACCGACTTTCAAATGAGAAGAAGCGATATAATATTTTGATTTGCACATTAAATGTATTTAGATTAATGTTTTGAGATTTATAAAAAACTTTGACCATAGCGGAGGCCAGTCGTGGCGCAGGAGCACAAACTGTGACTGTAAAATCCACTGGTTGTGGGTTCGATACCCACTCGAGGATATGAAATATTTATTTTCATTTATATTTTCATTTCTTCGCTCTGGTGTCAAGGCAAAAACGCGGCGTTGAGTTCCGCCACTTAACAAGCAATGCTTCCAGAAAAGCGAAAAGCGGGGAACGGAGTGTTTTAACACTAGGTTCCCTCTGCCTACCCTGCTATGTGCAGGATACAGCGTGAATCTGATTTGACCATAGCGGAATTCGAACCGAAATGCATTTTATCAATCGAAATTCTTTTACGTTTGTTACAATTTATGTTGTACATAGAAAAAAATATGTATTACAAAAACAATACAGAGATTTTGAACTTACAACCACCGTATTAAATTAATAAACGAAGAACTATAACCACAACAAAATCTATTGAAAAATTAATACTATGAAATATTGTTATTGATTTGGACGGAAACAAGTTCTTTTCCGTAGCTCCGATCTCTCTGACTACTCTGCTATGGATACAGGGTGAAGCTAAATTAAGTTTTTTCTTTGAAAGGCACTATACAATATATTTTTAGTTTTCTATAAACACCCTATAGGATCATTCAGCGACTTGAGAAGTGATTTCCGGTTGCCTCTCCTCCTTCCTATATCTTACAGGATGTCACACCCAGTATCTCTGTTCGCGATCGCGAACGTTGCAAAATATATATATAAAAATGAGTAAATGGAGAAAAAAAGGAGAAAAGTAAATATAAATAGATAAAAGGAAAAAAAAATACAGCGTTGAATATAATAAGACGCAGTTTTTTTGATTATCTTTATTAGTAAGCGATAGTTGTAAGTTCGATTGCCATTCGTGGAAGCACATTTTAGTTACTAAACGTGGCGTTGAACTTCGGTTTTAAAAATAAAAAAAAAATGAGTTTTTAATACAAGATTCTCCATCTTCCTACCAAGCCGCAGTGGCAATCTGGCCGTAAACTCAACAGTAGTGGATTCGATGCCTATATTAGCTTATATATTATGTTTTTGTCCATGCCCTGACATTATAAAGAGTGAAATTAACTTTCTAATCTCGCATAGTCTATCACGCTACACGGGATAAAGCGTGAAAATATGAAACGAAAATAAAGTACCACCCAAATCTCTAGATATCTCTCATAACTAATCCCCAAAACGAATATTCTCATAAAACTGGTCTTAAAAATAATCCAAATCATCTTTATATCCAGACGCTTATCGAGATATACCTATATAATATGATTTTGAGATTAAATCTACGTTGATATTAGACTATAGGTATATATATATTATTAATATAATGAAATTTGAGTTCCCTTTTTTATATTTTACGTATCAATTGTTGAAAATGACTTGTTTCTTTTATATTTCCTTATAAGGTAATTTGTCATGATTTTTTTTGTGGATCAAATTGATTTGTTCTTAGGTTACTTCGAGTTATTTTTGGAATGGTATTTTGATTCGGAACATTGTGTGATGAGTGGCGGAACTCAACGCCGTGTTTTTGCCTTGAGACGAGAGCGAAGAAATGAAAATAGAATTAAATTAAATCAGCTTCATGCTCACAGCTTTGTAGGCAGATGGAACCTAGTGTTAAGACACTCCGTTCCCTACTTCCCGCCGAGTTCTGGAGGCATTGTGTGTTGAGTGGCGGAACTCAGCGCTACGCTTTGCCTCGACACCAGAGCGAAGAAATGAAATATAAATGTAAATAAATATTTCTCTTCCTCGGGTGGGAATCGAACCCACAACCAATCTAATTTACAATCACACTTTGTGCCCCTGCGCCACGACTGGCCTCAATGCTAAAGTCACACCACAGGATTAATGGCCCTACGGAACCCTAATATTACCCTATAGTAACAGCTATAATAGCGTTAGTATATAAATGCTGGTAGTGTTCGTGAGATATTTAATCCCTGTGTGCTTTAGTAATTACACTCAGACCAATATAAAGTTTGACTCACCGGGGAATCGAATTTACTACCTCCAGCTTACAACAGGTAGATAAGTTAATTGCTAAACAAAACTCTTAGTTACTATTTTAATAATATATATGTAATTATGTATGTATATACGTAGATAAGACTCCTATCTATTGCGCGTTTATTCTGAAGTAGGAGCGCAAGCGTGCGACTGTAAAAGCTACAGGTTGTATAGGTTCGATTTAAATTCGGGGGAGTAGAATATTTAATATTTTCGTTTTTTAGCTCTGGTGACGAGGTAAAAAGTGATATGAAATTCCAACTCTCAACACGCAATATCCAGGATACAGTGGAAAGTGGAGAACGGGAGTGTCTTAATAGGAACAGAGTGTTTTAACAATAACAAATAAATATATATACTAATATAAATCAGCTTCACGCTGTATCCCGGGCACAGCAGGGTAGGCAGAGGGAACCAAGTGTTAAGTCACTCCGTTCCCCACTTACTGCTGAATTCTGGAGACATTGCGTGTCTAGTGGCAGAACTCAACGCACCGCTTAACGTCGACACCAGAGCGAAGAAATGAAAATATCATCATCATCATCGTCAGCCTGTCCTAGTCCACTGCTGGACATAGGTCTCTCCAATGGCACGCCACTGAGCTCTATCTTGAGCTCTTCGCATCCAGCCGATGCCAGCCTACTAGCTGGAGGACGTCCCACACTACGCTTGCCGAGACGTGGTAGGAGTAATAAAAATATAAATTTAAGTAAATATTTCATCTCCTCGAGTGGGGATCGAACCTACCACCAGTCGGTTTTACAGTCACACTTCGTGCCGCTGCGCCACGATTGACCCCTATATACTAATATAATTTATTTAAATTTAAATAAAATATTTGTATGAAACGCCTGACGGAATATAGTAAGCAATGTATTATCGGAAGCGAGTTGCTCAGTTATTCACAAAAGCGTTCAAAATAACTTCTATAGCTCTGTTATTATGTTACATTTGCTAGAGTATTTCTAAAGACATCTTATATGTATTTGAATTTTTGGAGCAAAACTATTCGTTGTTTTGTTTTTTACTTTTTTCAGTTACGTAGAGTTAACTGGTTCGAATCTTGATACTAGAAAAAGTATAACGATGTCGTGTAATATTGTTTTTTTACGCATTTTTCTTTTTTTTAGCTTCACGTTGTATCCCGCTTTAGCAGGATAAACGGAGGGAACCTAGTACTTAGACACTCCGTTTCCTACTTTCCGCCGAACTTTCAAGGCATTGCGTACTCGCTTTGCCTTGTTACTAGAACGATTAAATGAAAATGGTAAATAATCACCTCCTTGTTGGTATCGAACCCACAACCGTCTCGTGTACAGATTTTACTCCTAATGTTTTTTTTTTCAAAGTAGAAAGATAGAAAACCCAGTGATGAAATAGCATGTTCTGCATTTTCTTCACCTTTTATAAAAAGCATACTATAATCATCTAATATCATCATACTATAGAGGCCAGTCGTGGCGCAGCGGCACGAAGTGTAACTGTAAGACCGGCTGGTTGTGGGTTTGACTCCCACTCGAGGAGATGAAATATTTACTTAAATTTATATTTCCATTTCTTTGCTCTGGTGTCGAGGCAAAGCGCGGCGTTGAGTTCTGCCACTCAACACGCAATGTCTCCAGAATTCGGCAGAAAGTGGGGAACGGATTGTGTTAACATTAGGTTCCCTCTGCCTTCCCTGCTGTGTGCGGGATACAGCGTGAAGCTAATAAAAAAAATGATATCATCATACTATAATCATCTAATCTCTAGCAAGAGAACGGTTACACTATGCATATTGAATAATAGGGACCGCCGCGGCGCCGTGGCATTGCGTTAAATTGTAAAAGCGACGGTAGTCGGTTTGATTTCAACTCGCGAACATAAATTATACTGATTTCTTCTCTCTGGTAACAAGATAAAACCGGCGGTGTTGAGTTATGTTACTATAGAAGTGAAAAAAAAATGGTAAAAATACGATCTAAAAACGTGTTTTGCTCTGCGAAAAAAAAAGTCATACTGTCAGTCAACCTAACCTACTTACCGTAATTACAACCGGTTGGACCAACTCCCCATTAAATAGGGTTGTAATTGTAAATTCTATAGGAGTTTTTTTCATTTAAACTCAAAATCCGTGGTAAGAGGACGTCACTACAGTGGTAAAATCTTTTTAACCTACATCCGGTAAAACCTTTGAGTGAAAGGTTGGTTGGTCAATGTGACAGTTTTTAGTCCTTTCACATAGTTTTTCTATTGAAATATTTTTTGTTAGAGCTAAGCTCAAGCTGCGGTCGTGGGCGTGTCTAGAGATATATATATATATTTGGGAGTTCGGACCTGGATTTTATCTTTGAACGAATATATGCATGTGAAGATTTTCGAAATTTTTTTTTTAGTAAACTTACTGGGGTGGGCACAAGACTTTTCTGTGGTTCAAATGGAAATAGCTAATGTAAAGAAGCGATTATTTATTGTAATATAACGTATAGTCTTTATTGATAAATGATACCAGCAGTTTCTGAGATCAGTGTGTTCAAACAAACTAACTCTTCACTTTTATAATATCAGTATAGATATATATACATATATAGATGTATAGAATGTAGTAAAATTTAAAAGTTACTTGTGTTTGGTATGTTTGTTCGGTGATCTGTACATTTTCAATTTGCAAAGTGTTATTTAACCGATGTAAAAAAATAGGTTATCAGTTTAATATGTATGTATGTAATATTGTTTTCTAGGTTCCCTTTGCCTCCCGCACGTAGCTGGGCAGCTATGTACAGGATACACGTGGATACGTATGGCTAAAAATCTATTTAGACGCCCGACATTTAGACATTACTTCTTTAATGACAGAACCTAACACCGCGGTAAATCTTAACCAGGTTGCGGATATTAGAAAAATAATATTACTTCGATCGAACTCATAAACAACCTGTTTATAATCAGACACAGTGCCACTGTACCACGACGACCTTTTAACCAATATAGCTTACAAATAATACGAAAATTAGCAAAACGTACAAAATTTCAACCGTAGAGGGTATTTGTGAATAGCGCTATATCGTAATTGAATTATTTTGTTATTGGCATATTGGACACAGTGTTATTATGTTATTACATGGAGTCGATGTTTACATACATATTTATAAACATCGATTTTATGAACATACTGTATTTGAACATTTCTCTTTAGCTAGTGATAGGCTTTAAAACAGTTCAGGTTATTCAATAATAATAATATATATATATATAGTGAAATATTTATTTACATTTTACCAAGGCCGGTCGTGGCGCAGCGGCACGAGGTGTGACTGCAAAACCGACTGGTTCGATCCTCACTCGAGGAGATGAAATAATTACTTAAAATTTATATTTCCATTTCTTCGCTCTGGTGTCGAGTTTAAGCGCGGTGTTGAGTTCTGCCACTCAACACGCAATGCCTTCAGAATTCGGCAGAAAGTGGGGAACGGAGTGTCTTAACACTAGGTTTCCTCTGCCTACCCTGCTGTGTGCGGGATACAGCGTGAAGCTAATTTAATTTAATTTTATTTATTTACATTTATATTTTCATTTCTTCGCTCTGGTGCCGAGGCAAAGCGCGGTGTTGAGTTGCCGCTACTTAACACGCCTCCAGAACTCGGCGGAAAGTGGGGAACGGGGACGGAGTGTCTTAATACTAGGTTCCCTGCACAACGCTAACGCTGTGTGCGGGATACAGTGTGTAGCTGATAATACAAAATATACTTTTTTTAATAAATAAAATATTTTTAGATTTTTTAATTTTAATATAAATAATATTGATATACATAAAATACATTTAAAAACATAAAAAATATATTCTTACGATCGGGTACATGGGTCCAAGCCATTAGTGGCTAGGGAGAGAGGAACCTCCTCATATTACGCGCCGTTTCAACTTAAACTGCCTTCTGCATCCGGTTCTTGATCCAAAAGCTAGTCGATAACCTCTTAAGATGTTACACTAAAACTACAGACTGAAACAGTGGTTTCAGTTAAATGTTTGTCATTCATTTGTTATAAGTGTTTTTCCGCTCCACTTGGACAAATTGCGGCGTTAAGTACCGTCGTTCTTCGTCAATGACTAAATGTGCGTAAAGGCGAAAATGGAATGCTTTGCAGCGGGTTCTCTTGATATTCCTCGAGAATTGTAAACGGAAAAATATGTTTTTTTTACAAATCTTTAAAAGGAATGATTTATAAAAAAAAGGTATTTTTACAGCAACGGCAGCAGCACAGCGTCTGCAAGTAAATACGACAGTTATAGGTTCGATTTCCACTCGGGCGAATGAATTATTTTCATTTCCTTGCTCTTTTAACAACCGTTGAGTTTTACCGCTCAACACATAATATCTCGATAATTGAAAAGCGTGTAAAGGATGGTGTGTCTTAACATTAGGTTCCTTTTAACCACTTTGTTACAAGCGGGGTACAACTTGAACTTATATAAAAAAAAAATTAAACACTTCGCTGTGTTTTAACACTAGGTTCCTTTTACCTACCCCGCTACAAACGGGATACAGCAGGAACTTATACGCAATATATTTTACACAATTTTTCAAAAAATCCCCATTTTTGCCAGAGTTCAGGTCGTAGAACTCATTAAGCGCGGCGCAGTGACGCGGTTCATATATGGACATTATGCACGCTCGGATGCGGGAGCACGCCGCGCGCTGTCTCTCCGTGACATACTGTCGATTAGTTTGTAATTGTGGTGCAGGAGTTCCTTGTAGAAGTAAAATTTGATGGAATTTGTAAGGAATTTTAGTTGTTTTTTTTTAGAAAAAATTGTAAATCGGGATGTTAATGTGATATGTTGTGGTTTAGGAAACTCGAGGAACTGTTGTATGTATTTATTATTTACATTTCATCGTTCTGGTAGCGAGGCAAAGCGCAGCGTTGAGTTCCGCACGCAATGCCTTTAGAATTCACCGAAAATTAGGGAACGAAAGTGCCTTACTGGGAACGGAGTATACCAGAGTAACGGAGTGTAACACTAGGTTTCCAGGTTCCCTCTGCCGAACCAACTCCTATACCTTTCTTTGGATACATAAGCATATATGTGCTGTAACCACAAGGTTTTAAAATTTCCGGCTTTAAGATAATTGTCCAGGATTCTCATTTGGCAAGATTCCCAATATGCCTGGGAACCTATTGTTAATACGCTACGTTCCCATTAAGACACTTTCGTTCCCCACTTTCTACTGAATTCTCGAGGCATTGCGTTTTAAATGGCGGAAATCAACGCCGCGCTCCGTTTCGTTACCAGAGCGAGTAAGTGAAAATATTAAATATTTCATTCCCCAAGTGGGAATCGAACCCTCGAATCGCTTGTGCTCCTGTGCCGCTATGGTGTAGTACATAGTTTCTAATATTATTAAGTATAAAGGCAAACAGACCGCGTCAAGGGAATTATTTTTTTAATATGTAGTGATAACACAATGAAATGCACGTTGCAAAAAATACTTTAAAATAACAATACAGCCGGTAACATCTTAGATATGTAAAAGTTTTTGTACTTATTTTACTTTTTGTCCACATTGGACGATTTCCAAGAGGCTTAGGTTCAAATCCCGCTAATTTTTTATACGTTTTCTAATTAAGTAGCTATTGTGTTTATGTTTGGAATTACACTTTACAAAAGTTGCTTGTTTTTTGTATATTATTTGTAGCCCACTACTTCGTTTGAGTGAATTACAAAACTAAAAGAAAATAACTCGTTTTTAAAAAAAAATCGAATCTTGGACTTCCAGTTCTTCATTTTAATTTTTTTACATCAGTATCCCAACGAGACACCCGTATGTACACAGTGGTAAAGGAGACGTGTTTAATTGCGCGGAATGGAAACAGTTGAAGCTATTTCTCACCCTTTGATCACAAAAACCTACTTTGCGGCGTCGATCTAAAGTGATTATTGTTTTACCAGTATATGTGCTGTACATACATACATATTTTATGTTGTAATGTATATTTTTTGCATTTAATATTGATAAATAAGATAATATTTTAGAAGTATATACGTTTTTTGTTTTAATTGCACGAATTTAGCAGGCTAGGAGAAAATTCAGTGATGTCCCGTGTTGTGCTTTTTACTCAAAGTCCAGCCATTCCTGAAATAATTTATTCCTTCTGCTAAGTAGCGATCGAACGAGCAATCTGGGGTCCTAGTGTTAAGACACTCCCATAACCCAATGAGACATTTCCATCCCCTAGACACTTTCCAACAGAAGTCTAACTGTGCCATAAGAACCACCAGATAATTTTCCAAAAACAGAAAACAACTTAAAACCAAATCCAAATATACAAATATCAAAAAGCTAGTCAAATATAAAATTCAATACACAGCTACTTATACTTTAAAGCAATTTACCCATAACATAGAATAGACAAAGGCCGAAACAAGGAACAAAGCGCGTTACTTCTATACAAAAGATTTCGATCATATAAACCTTTCAGGTGGAGATGCTGAAGACGATACAAGCGGCTCACGTTCTGCTGAGAGATAACAATGTAAAAAGGATGTGTGGTACAAAATGTGAGGGGTAGCGTGTTGATTTCTTTTTTTTTTTGGACTTTCACGCTGTTTCTCGTATGCAGCAGGGTAGGCAAAGGGAACCAGGTAGATAAGATGTTCCGTTCCAATTAAGATTTTCCATCCGTTTCGTTTACTACTTACCGCCGAGTTCTGGAGTTTTTGTGTGTTGAGTCGCGGAACTCAATTAGTGAGTTACTTTATTTTATGGAAAACTAATTTATTTTAATTTTTGAGTTTTAGGCGAAATTATATTTAATTTTAGTTTTACCTATACTTTTGTTTGCGTAGAGTTTAAGATGTAATATGAAAATTCTAGTTAGTCTCATTCACACCGTTATAAATTCTCAAATATACATAAATACCAAATTCCTCTTTTTATCTCCTGTGTCCTATAAGTAAAAAAAACGTGAAAGCTCACGTTTTTTCTATATCTTTATATAGAGTTTTTATTACACTGTATATCAAAAAATATATAATGTACTCTACATCAATAATACTATAAATAAATCAAATCTACAAACACTTCCAACTTAAACCAAACATATAACAGGAAATAGCTGGAAAGTGGATGGAAATGAGAACTAAACGCTACGAAGACAGATTTGTTTTATTTCACCATTCGTAGGAAATACACGCCGAAATAGGGGTGCTAACCCTAAACTGCTTTGGTACTCAAAAGAACATTCGAGAAATTCCTCTTTCGAATACTTTCTTACTTTGTCTTGTTAAAGACTGGCTACTGTAGGTGTGGGATCGATTCCTATTCAGTTTTTATGGGGTTAGGAAAGAAAATTGATATTGGTTACGTTGTTTTATAGTTTGTAGGGCTTAAATTAGAAATGTTAAACATATTTTTAACATTTTTCAAGTGTTATTCCACATTTAGGAAAGAAAAATACTTGGTAACCGTCCAAAAGAGGCGCAGGTTCAAATCCGGCTACGTTCAAATTTTTGTACGTTTTCTTTATAAGTATTTAAACATAGTAGGAAAGGTAGATTTTACTATATAATAATTTTAATTGATTATTGTGAGAGCAGAAATTGTGACTTCATAAAATATTATACTCTGGTCAGTACCTTTATATATTTTATGATTTTTTTAGGACTTTATACAAAAAATGTTGTCTGAAAAATTAAATTTCTAGAGAATACACGCAAATTTTGCTATATATATATATATATAAATAAATATATATAACAAAATTTCTCGTATAAACGTTCCAAACACCAAAAGTTACGTTAGTTTCTAACGTTGTTTGTTAAAACTATGTCATTACAGTGCAAAGCTGTAGATAGCAAGAAATATTTCTGAAATAGTTCCATAATAGATGCTATAAGGTTGGAAGTTAAGGAATATCTTCCACAAACAATTCCGGACGTTGAATTTAGGATTCTTTTAGGTAGTAGTAGCAGTACTAAAACTAAATTTTAATAGTAGCTTCTATACTCAAATTATTTAGATATATATGTATGTAAAACATTGCTTTTAATGTACTTAGTATATAAAAGTATTTTTTATGTGGAAATGTCCTTATACTATTGAATAATATTTTTAAAAATTTAATATCTCCAAAAATACACCAGTCGTGGCGCAGAGGCATATGTGTGTGACTGTAAGCGGGACAGGTGTGGGTTCGATTCCTACTCGCATATATATATGAAATATTTAACATTTTCATCTTTTCTATGCTGCCGAGGCAAAGTGCGGCGTTGAATTCCGCCACTTAACACGCAAAGGAGAAGTGAAGTATCTTAACACTAAGCTCCATGTGCATATATGCCTAAAAATACAACCCTCCTTTTGGTTTCACCGCAGTTGGATAAAAAACGAGTGATGATTTGAAATTTTATGACAGTAAACAAATCTTTAAAATAGTTTCAAATGAGACCAATTGAAGAAAATTCCAGTTATTAATTATTATTTTATATTTATATGTATTTTGTGTGTTTCTTTCAAAAACTTTTCAAAATCTAATAAATATATTTATTTCTGTTACAGGTACACAATAAAACGGGCTATTTCCATAGTACGGTAATATAAATAACGTTGTAGCAATAAATAAGATTAAAACTAGTATTTAGTTTTAAAGTTCGTATTTTAGTATGTATGTAAAATTCTGAACATGTTAATTTTGTGAGTGACTCTTAAGAGAAGCAGAGAGAGATATCACTGAAAACATAGCTAATCGTCGTAGTGACATATTTTTTCACTCTCACTCTCCTATTCTCTCTAATCTTATATTACAAAAGACTGAATTTTAATGATTTTGATAGAGTTACTCATAGTTTTTAAATTATAATGAATTTAAATAATATAAATATTGAGGCTAGTAGTGGCTCAATGGTACAAACGTGCGAGTAACCACAAACTGTTGTGGGTTCGATTCCATTAGACGGAATTAATTATTTTCATTTTTTCACTCCAGCAAGAAGATAAACTCAAAAGAGTTCCGCCACTCAACAAAGCAGTCTTAAAAATTTGGAAGTGCATGGGGAACAGTGTCTTAACGCTAGGTTCCCTAAGCCTCCATTCTACACACAGAATATATCCTGAAGCTAAAAATATAAAAACCATATTATATCTTACAATTCAGTTAACATTTTTTAATAATCCCATTGAAATCCAACTTATTTTGTATCGCGGCAACTTTAACAATAAATAATGTATATTTTAATTATTATAATTTCTTAGGTTCGGAACGCGTGCCATTTACGACAGTTTCACTTAACTCCAATTCGTTTTAAAACTTTGTTATGACAATTTTTATATAGTTAAGCCAGTCGTGGCGCAGGGGTACAAGCGAGCGACTGTGAACGCGATAGGTTGTGGGTTCGATTCTCAGTTATATTCATATATAAAATTTTAAATATTTCAATATTTAAAATTTTCATTTAAGCACTCTGGTAACGAGGCAAGGCGCTGTGTTGGTTTTCGATGCTTAACACGTAATGCCTTTAGATTTCCGAGCAAAATGGAAAACGGAAGTGTCTTTATGGGAACGGAATGTCTTAATACTCTAGTGTTCTTCTCTGTCTATACCGTTATGTGCTTGATACAGTGTGAAGCTAAAAAAAGTTCTGTAAAATTGAATCATTTCTTAGTTTCTTATCTCATAATTCTATCTTAGTCTCACAAAAGTGGTTCCTATATAAAATCGTTTAATGTTCTCAAACTAGATGAACACAATTAGCAGAAGGAAGGAGGAGGAGGGAGGAGAAAGGAGGAAGGTTCATAAAATTATTAACTTATAAAGCAGTCGAGTAGAACAAACTTAGTGAAAGTTTCCAAAGTTGACGCGATTGCATTCTGACGTTTTGTCTTAATTGTGTTCGATTTATTGATTGTGGCTAAAGTTACTTTTCTATTTTCTCGCAAAGAAAAGTAGGTAGAGGGAACCTAGCGTTAAGACACTCCGTTCCATACATCCTGCCCAATTTGCACGACATTGCATTTTAACTTTTAATTTAAATTTAACCTTTCCTGGTCTAGAAAAGGAATAGAACCTCCAAACATCGCGATCTCAGTATATAGCAAAGGGTAGAGTCTTAACACTCCGCTCTTTCTGCCTATCCTGATACATGCGGGATACAGAGTGAAGTTGAAAAAAAAATATATAATTAAGTTTATATCCCTGTACCACGCGAATCGTCGAAAGGTCAGTTATAAATAGTAAAACAATTGACAATCGGTAGCTCTCTCCAATATCAGATATTGAAATTTATACACAACTTAATAAAAGGTTTATTATGTCTTTGTATCGCGTCCGTCTGTTTGTTCAGCTTTAATATTGTAATCGATCGAGGTTTTTAATAGCGTTTTTTTTTTGTTTTTTTGTAGTGGATAAATTTAATATTTATGTTTTAAGTCGTTTTCAAAAGTTTATTGGTTTTCTTTTGTGAGACACTTGTCGTAGATACGTATATTATATTTGTTGTATTGATTTCTTAGAAGAATTATTATTTTTTAACATATAGCACTGCTGATTGAGATTGAATTGCTTGCTATATGTTGAACCTGAAAAAAAAAAATTGTTTCTAAACGCGGCGTTAGGTTCCGTCATACGACTCGGTCTAGCCCGCCTAGTTTTAATGAATGTAGTTAATTATCTATAACTTTTCTTTAATTTAGAAAAGTATTTAATCATAAAATTTGATATATACCTATATCTAACAATTGAGAGATTTTTTTTATATAGCTGGTTAAGTAAAGGGAAACTTGTTGAAGACACCCCATGTCGCCGAATTTTCGAAGCAATGCATGTTGGGAGGCGGAACTGAACGTCGCGCTTTATACCTTGGTACCAGAGAGAAGAAATTAAAATATTAATAAACAATAATTCATTCACCCGAATGCAAATTGAACCCACAACTGTCGCGTTACAGTCACACGCACCTCTACGTCATAACGGCCTCAGATAAACAGCTGAATAGTGATATATGATATGTATTACTAATTATTATAATACATTTTTTTTATTATATTGAGGCCAATGATGGCGCAGGAACGCAAACTTAAACTGTAAACGCGACTGGTTGTAGGTTCGATCCCCACTCGAGGAAATTAAATATTTATTAAAATTTATATTTCCATTTCATCGCTCTCGTATAGAGGCAAAGCGCGGCGTAGAGTTCGGCCACTCAACACGCAACACCTCCAAAATTCGGCGGTACCTAAGTGGGGAACGAGTGTGTTAACACTAGGTTCCCTCTGCCTACCCTGCTATGTGCGGAATACATCGTGAAGCTGATTTTAAATTATAATTAAATTAAGATCTTCCCATACGAATAGAATTGCAATAAATAAGTTTATCGAGGGACGCTGTCACGTTTCCTCATCAGAAATTCAACGCTGGTCCCGCCACTAATTCAAAGCGCAAACTGTACAGGGTCCATCAAACTATGTAAACTTAAGTTATATGAAGGATCTGTGTTGAACATAATCTTTGGATTCGTATCGACAGGATCCGGTTGGTAGTAAAAGGTTTTATTCGAAGTGATGTAGGTTCGATTTGTTGTTGAGAAAGTGTTTATAATATTATATGTATGTACGTGAAAACTTTATTAAATAGCTACTTTATTGAAATTAAGTAAACACTTGTCGATTTATATATTTCAGTAAATGAAAGTGAACGTACCAAGTTTGGTCTTTATATAGAGTAGAGACATAATAGAAATTAGAGGCATCGCGATTTCTTTTTTCTGTCTATTAAAAGAAGATATTTGTTAGATCTTGTTTTTTTTCGAATTATACAAACAAATATACTTCGCTAACGATTTACGGTCCTTAACTATCACTAGATTCATCATAACAGATCAATCCATGAAAATATCTCTCGCATATAACAGTGTAGGTAAAGAGAACCTAGTGTCAATACACTCTGTTCTACACCCGCTCTCCGAATTCGAAATATTATAGAAGCCAATTTCATCATTTTTCTACCTACCTTTTAGCCCTGAGATATATTACCCTACCCTATTAACGTAGATATAGTCCAGTCCTATCTACGAAACAAGACCCAGAGGCATTTTTCATCCGAATAGAACAAGATTCCATTAATTCAGCCATCTTCAGACCGGATTTCTTCATTTCCGTGGAACCTTAAACGATCCAGCTAATACACTTCACTTCTATGGAGAACATTTCTCTCCTACAGAGGATATTTATATATATAAAAAAAATTTGAAGAACGATACTTAAATCATGTTTGACTGAATGTGATGCACATGATGGATCGGTGTTTATATTTAATTTTTTTTAAGATTTTGGAGAATTCGATATTTTTTTTAAATCAGCTTCACGCTGTATCCCGCACTCAGTAAGATAGGCAGAGGGAATCTAGTGTTAAAACACTCCGTTTCCCACTTTCCACCAGTTTTCTTAAATAAATTATTGTTAAATCCTTAATCATAACAAAGATACTCATTTTTCAAAGATCATTCTTAATTTTAATCTTTTCTTTTTACTAGGAAAAAATACAAATGAAATTGTCAACATTCAATTATTCAGTTTGTCTATAAACTATTCATTCTGTCAATAAAATGGCTTATCATATTTTATTTACTTCAGTACACAAAAAAAGATTTACTCCAGTACGTTTTCTCCCATATAAAAGAATATCGTTACTATTATGTAACATAAATATATTCAAAGAAGCAAACAGGGTTTTACCAAATCAAATCGGATTCATCCGAAAAAATCCGGCCCTAACCGGAATCCTCCAGCGGACGTTCACCCCTTTTATCTGAGATTTTTTAAAAGGCAAATTTCTTTATCTTTACTATGAAATTATTTTCTTGTTTAGGTAGGTAAATTGTGAATAACGTTGTGATAAAAATGTAGTGTAAATCAATTTAAAATAATTTTAATTGCATTATATATAAAAAAGAAGAGGGCAGTCGTGATAGACGGGCACAAAGTGTGACTGTAAACGCGAGAGATTGTAGGTTCGATTTCCACTCGAAAAAATTAAAAATTTAATATTTTCATTTTCTAGCACTGAGGTCTACCATTCAACTTGCAAAATTTCTAGAGTTCGGCGGAAAATAGGGAACGGAATATCTTAACACTAGGTTCCCTCCGCCTATACTGCTGTGTGTGTGATACAGCGCAAAGCTAATAAAAAAAGGCTACACGCTTTTGTTCGCATAGCAGGCAACGACAGAGGGATAACGTGTTATCCCTCTGTCGTTGCCTGCTATGCGTGATTAACGTGAAAACACTCCGCTCCCATATGAAAGACTGCATGTTGAGTGGCGGGCTCAATATCTATCTTTTTTAAAATTTAAACACGACCACCCAACACGGACAGATAACCAATTACGCCACAAGCAATACCTTCAACACAAATCGAAATCTATCAAACTAAACTATTAACTATTAACAAAGTAAACAATACCATCACGTTCAAAAATCAACCCGAAGACGCCATTTCAGCGCTAGACGAAACTATTGTGGGAGACAAAGAGGTCGAAACAAAAGAGTATTCAGTTGGGCACTTAATTAACCGTCTCCAAAGCATACTAATAGTAAGGTTACAATTGCCTAGTCACTAGCAATTATACAGGAGACTTCTGGAGTGTTGCCAGATGCTGTTAAAATTCATGTTTGTTTTATGCTTACGCGATTCAATTATCTTGGGTTTTTGTGTTGAAGAGTTCTGTTTTTGCATGGACTTTGATTTGACGATCCATTTGGTTTAATTGTAGGGATTATTATGGAAGAGTTCCCAGTTTTTTTAAATAATATTTTGACATGCTTAAAACAAAGTGACCTGGCGTGGAGTTAAATTCCGACTCTCAACACACAATGTCCCTAAAAAATTATAAAGTTGTTACTATTTAATATTTCACGCTTTTATTTTGTCCGATCTCTTCATGTACATGACCAAAATTATTGTATATTCTATAGAAAGCTTAGTATAAAATCTGTTTTCTTACCTCTGGTGATACGAATATTCTGGTATTTCTTTTTACAAAAAAAAAATATACACATTTATTGGTCCCAAGCAAAATTTCCTCGTAATTTTGGATCAAAAATGTATTAAATACCTATGGCACTGATTACATAACTGTAATCAGGTCAGTTTGTTCAAAGTTTCATTTCGCCCCTATTGATGTTGGGAAGTCTGAAACTAACCTAAATAACCTTAGCTGTTAACCAGAGAAGTAAATTTGAACTCATACATACAGTTTCATCTACATACATTCATCGGTACGTAAAGGACCAAAATGCGGCTTCGCCCGCTTAAACTTATAATTATAATTATTAAATCAGAATTATAAAAAATGTTTACATAAATTGTGGTCTATTCATTGCTCTGATGTATATAAGCTATAATAAGGTTCAGTTTGATCAAAATCCGTTCAGTGGTATATGCTTGTGAGTAGAACAAACGTGTAGCCTTACAAACTTTCACATATATTAGTAGGATATATAACGCATGTGATATAGGTGCATAGTTTTTACTGAGATAATATTGGAAAAAAATAATATACTCCGGGTATTTATTTTAATTTTCCTGGTCTAATATGACAGCATAGCATTTAATTTTGGTACTAAACTCTCTAATATATTGAATAAATATTAATATATTGAGTAAATCATTTTAAATATAAATCAAATCAGGTTCACGCTGTATCCCGCACACAGCAGGGTAGGCAGATTGAACATAGTGTTAACACACTCCGTTCCCCACTTTCCGTCGAGTTCTGGAGGCATTACGTGTTGAGTGGCGGAACTTGACGCCACTCTTTACCTCGTTACCAAAGTAAAGAAATAAAAATATAAATGTAAATAAATATTTCATTACCTCGAGTAGGGATCGAACCAATTTTATAATCCCATTTTGGCCCCTGCGCCACGACTGGCCTCATAATCATAATTTTAAATATCAGTTTCTTATTTTAACCATACAAAATCTTATTTATAAATACGAAATTACGGTACCTAGATTTATATTGTTTATCACAGCATCGTTGTATCAGTCAGGTTTAATTTTGGATATTTTCGTCTAATTGCTGATTTTATAATTTATCACAAGGGATTTGATTAATAGAGCCACGGTGGGGGGAACCCCCCGATGATCGGGCACGATGATTTACCGATTTTACTTGAATTAAAGCTGGGTAGGATCTATTAATTGGTGTACTTTGTTTTGTGTAATCTTCCTTGGATCGGATTTCAAAGATCAGGAATTGTCTCTTTAATCTTCTTACTTTATTTAAGGTACTACAACGGTCGATTGCACGCTGTGATTGAAGTTTTAAGTTTATTTATATGTTTCATGTTCTCGTAAGTTACAAAACAACAATAAAACTTGGTGATAGGTCACTTGGTTTTATTACAACAGAGCAGAGCTATTAGAAAAGTACTGACGAGAGTAACTTTTGACTTGATTGTCACTTTACATGCTGAGGTGCTTCCCAGCTGCGCCATGTCAGCTTTTTTCTAATATCAATTTTCACATACACTCCAAACAAATGAAATGATAGGTCAAAAAATTATAATATGTCTGGTAAAATCATTAACAACAAAATTTTACTTTGAACAAATAAACGAGATAAATTCAATGTAAATTGTTAGTTTGCACTATTTTTAGTTAGTAACGATAGAGTATTTGTAGGTAATTGCTTAATAGTAGCGTTTGTTACAACGAATCAAATCAAATTGAACTGCGTGTTACACAAAAAAGTTAAAAGTACTATATTGTTATTATTTTTATATTTAAAATAAAAATTAATAGCCTTTTAAAAACTACTACTATTATTTTATGGAAATACTTTGTGAAATATTTTGTATTCTCCAATATATTTAAATTGAGGCATAACTATCTCTGTCAACTTTTTTCTATAATTTAACTTTCAATCATCACACTTTATACCGTATATGTGTATCGTGGGTTGGTTTTTAATTAAAATCTTAAGCTTAAATCATTTTCTAAGTCTTAAACTCTATTGACACATTTCTAAACCAAAGAAATCTCAAACAGAAATAAATGATTCAATGTAACTGTTACAATCATAAAATGACATCAGGCTAACCTCAGTTGCAAAATCAATATCGGTGATCTCAAAATGGAGGTGGAAACCAGAAAAAGCAGCTGATAAAACCGAAGAGTGGAAGCTGCAAAGGAGGTCCAAGGGTTTTGGAGTCCAGAGCTCATCTGGTACATGGCCGGGCCGTCCTCTGTCGGGGACGGCCTCGGCTTGGCCAAATTTTGAAAAATTTCTTACCTACGGCCTCTGTAGAGGTTGCGGTGGTGACTATAAATACACTGGTGCGTTAAAAGTGAATATAGACAGTTCGGAATATACGGGTTTTAAATATTTCTTCAATAGACCTGGCTATCGTGTAAAGTCCAGGTCGTGTGAAGATGCAAGATTTTTGCACATCAATTTTGTGCTCCTCGCTGAAATGCGTCACTTCGAGAGGGTGAGTTATATATAAGATTCTATTTTTTATTTCTCTATTTTTTTATTTTAATTTAATTTTAATTTCTCTTCTTAAATATTTGTTCACTCATGACATGTGCTAACCAATATATCTATCACGAAAACACCGAAAGAAAACGTTAAAAATTTTGTGGAGTTGAGAACCATCTCCTTTTACAAAAGCCGTTTAAAAATATATTAGTACTTTAAACGTATATTAAAAAAAAGTACTGTTTAGTATCTTGACGTTTTTATAAATAACTATAAGCGATATTTAAGTTTATATTTTAATACACAGCAGTAAAGACCGGGTGGTATCTAGAAAGTCGTAAACTGTGAACGCCTTGGGCGAGTGCTGCAAAAGCTTGCACCGTCTTAAGTCTGGTTTGGGGAAAATATCTTATTATTATTAAAAGATTTTGCAGCTTCCTTATTAATTTTTGCGGGATGAATTTGTTAAATATTAGTTTGAAATGGATCTAAGTGAATACATAGAGTGCGAGTTCGATTACTTTACGATTTTAAGTTTTATTTTTGTACTATTATTACTCAGTTAAAAGAAGCTTGGTGTCAAGTGTAGTAAAACAACAAGCTCACGACCAAAACTGATTTATTTCTCGTAACATGTTTTTACATTCTACCTCACATTTATTAATATATATAACATCTTCCCCTTACAAAAAAAATAAAAAAAATTATACCATCACCAATATCTAGATTTATATAAACATTTACAAATTTATAGACTTAAACAGAACTTTCACTTAAAATATTATATATATATGCTAAAAAAAAACTGTTTATTTATTTTTTTTATTTTTAAATAACAATGATATTTTCTCGCGTGCTTTAAACCCGGCTAACCTAGTTTGTTTATCATCCGTCTCACTGGGCGACGCATTAACTAGAAATGGTTC